>ML783828.1:332576-349507 GCA_009831015.1 Picea engelmannii | reverse complement strand
GTGGCCATCTGTAGAGATAAATGGTTCAATTGTGTCTATGGTTATGTGGAAAGTGGCACACCCTTCAGTAGTTACCAATACCTTCTGGTTCTAGATAAGTATTTGTATATTCTATGTAAATAGCCAAGAAAATAGATTGTGCATGTATTATATTTATGAACGTGGATGCTTGTTGAAGAACTTGATGGTTGGAATGCCCATATGGATGCTATGAATGTGTGCAACCGATTAGCAGTTTTAATGTTTGTTCTATCAGTAAGTCTTTATATCTAAATGATAATAGAATTGCTTGGATGATTATATCATATGATTTCATTTAGGGTCGGTTTTACCTATAAATTTGAATGAAACCTAGTGGTGTTTGCTTGTTCATTATGCCATATAGTATAGAGTCAAGAGGGTCTAGTAAAAATTCATGTGAAGTGCCTGAAAATATTATGGAATGGTTAAGACCAAAAACCGGACTTTTTCCCTGCAAAAATCCAGTGTTTTGAATCGGGAGGATTCGCAGTCATCAATTCAGCTGGGTGATTAGATTTGGTCCATACGTCTAAGGGTGAGATTGTTGGGAGAACAAGTCCTGAGATAGACCAAGATTTGGAATAATAAATTCAAAGACGACAACGACAATGAAACCCTCATAGGAGGCAATAACCATCGATCTGTCAAGAGTAACCCCGATGAGATCAGGACCATTGATGCCAGTGGCATTGTCATTGGGACATGAAAAGTTGGTAAAGTGAGTGAAGGCCCATAGTGTCAACGACAATGGAGGAATTTGCTTATGAAGAAGGACAGGTGGAAGTACATGGTTAGGTAAGCCATGATACCCTATGATGACATGTATATCCATGTTTGTCTACGTGTCAAGCCATAAGTAGATCCATGTGTCATGTAGGTGTCGTGCCATATGGTTAGGAAAAATTAGAGGTTTGAGAAACTGGATAGCATGAATCATAATGCCACGTGTCACGTCAGGTGGCAGGGCGTGGAAGTACCATGTGTCTCGATGGGTGGTGGGAAGTAACAGGGTCGCGTGTCAGGCCACAGTTCGCAGAAGGGGCCAAGTGTGAGTCCCTGTCAGATTTAAGTTTGGGGACAGGTTCCTTAATCCTAGCCCATGGATCTATAGGTCAAGAAATATGGACTATCGGTGTCAGGCGCATTGTCTTCGGGGCATGAATGGTTGGCGAAGTCGAGTGATGGCCAAGGAATGTTGACAACGATAAAGTTTACAGGATAAAACACAATCCGTCGATCGGCATGGTGGTAAGATTGAATCTCAACCATGGGATTACCGTAGGTATTGTCTAAGTGAGAAGAGGGGGGCGTGACGTCTTGATGACATGGTGATCTAGCATGGTAGCTAGCATGTTACTAAGAGTGATAGGTGTCACCAATGCAAAGGTCGATGGGGCTTGAATGTCTGGGAAGAGTCGAAGTCTTTAGGCCCATAGATATAACCCAAACCATTAGATAAGGATGAGAGTCAATCTTGGCCATTCGTCGGAGAGAGTTGGGTCTAGACCAGAGATTGGGGAGAAGGCAAGTGCTGACGACGACGAGATGGTGGGGCTAACGATTGTTGATCGATGGATGAGTGAGATGCAATCTTAGTCGTGGATCCTTGTGGGTCCCATCCCTGTATTATGAGGAACATCAAAGACTTGGATGTTAACCTTTGTGCTAGTTAGTATCGCCAACACAACTAGAGTTATTGGATGCTCGGCCCGAGGATCGTCGGATCTAGGAGGGGGCTCAATAGGTGGATCGTTGTCAAAGCTATTAGGATTGAGTATATGGAGTTGCTCTGGACAAAAGTCAACGATGACAATTAGGCTTGTGTGGGTAGAAAACTTTGAAATAACAATCTAAGTAGGTGCCCCATCGGCGCTACATTGGTGCCACATCAAATGGCACAAGTGACAAGGTGCTAAGTGTCAGTGAGGAGATTTTGACCATGAGAACCTGGGAAACTTTGAAAGGTTGTATATTTATATCTAGAACTCGGTTTTGAGCATGGATAGAGTCGTTGGAAAGCTCTCGGCAAGCTAAATTCATTTGAGTTTTTATTAGAGAGATAATGCATGAGGTGGAAGAGAAGTTTTGACACCCCATCAGCCTAAATAAGGATTAGGGGGTTGAGTGTCTTACACAACCCACGAGCTAATTTGAAAAAGGATGACATGAGCCATTGATGAGGATGGCGAAGGAGACAGAAGTCATGCAACACATAATTCATTTCACCATAGGGATCTCAAATCCAATATGGAGAAGCAATAATATGACATATATCCATGACACCGGGTCATGGGCTTTGGAAAGATCAATTTTAATGACCGAAACTAGACACTTTTGAGTTTTTATGGAATGCATTCCTTCCTACACCAAGCCAATGGATTCATGTATAATCATCCCCTTTAAGAACCCAAATTGTTCAGAAGAAATAACATTTGGAAGAATGGGTTTGAACCCAACTGCAATTACCTTCGCGATAATATTTTATAAGCAATTGCATAAGGAAATCGGATAAAAATCATCAAAGGTGTTTGGGTGATCCTTTTTGGGAATAATAGCAATAAATGATGTATTGATGTTGCTTGGCATATTTCCAAACTGATAGATCTTTTCCACAACCCATAGTAGGTCATCCATGTTAGGCCAGGTATGGCAGAAAATGTAACTCCGTACTTGTTCTTGAATGGCCACTTGCATGTCTCATTCTTGATGAGATGAGAGCATCATATTCCTTTTGCATGGCTTCTTTCCATTCATCATGAGAAGTGGCTTCTTCAAATGAAGTCAATTCAAAGGTAGTAGATATATTCAAATCACAATCATATGAAACATCAAAGGTAGAGAACTGATGGGAGAGTTCTCAGCTGGAGCAGAGAAGACCCGAAGCCCAAATTGGAGCAAAAAGAGGACCACGCGCTTGACGTAGCTGGAAGGAAACCGACAATGGAAGGAGAAGGCGTTGAGGGACAAAGTAGATGTGAAGGGACTCTCATGTGCAAAGGTAAACCAGCGGGAAGGGCATTTGATAAACCCTATGGAGGTCCTAAGCTCAGTGGGGAAGAAGGGAGACTATGTCGATGCCAGATGAGCGGAGGAGAATAACCTCCTGAGTTTTTTACTTGACTTGATGAGTCAACATTGAGAGAAATCCCCTAGTGGTATATTGGCTTGGCACGGGGATGGCCTGCTTCCGAAGTTACTAAGCAAGCAGAGTCTATGGTTGGGTGGAAAGGTGAACACCCACAGTGAATTGGATGGCTAACATCATTATTGAACAAATAAGTGTATCTTTTACTCTATGTAATTGAATTTAAATGAACGACTAATGCATGTAATTGTAATCTTGATTGTATAAATTTATTGATGGATTGCTTGTTGCATTTGCAAGTCTTTATATATGATCAAATGGTACATGCCTTGTACATTTGAATATAAGAACCTATGTTGCTATGAGAGATATAATTATTCTGTAATGGTATAATGGTTATAATTGTATAGTCTTGAAAGAAAACTTATAAGAAACTAAAACATTGTATGTCCATGTTTCCTGTGTGTACAGCAGAATAAATTCTATAGTGTGTTTCCTGTGAAAGGAAACCAGGCATCTAAGTTACAAAATGACAATAATTTCTAAGATAAAAGAAGTATTGTAATCTACTTTCCAACGAAAGATACCCCAACTGTAATAATGGTATGAAGAAGGCCACTACTGAACGATATATCTTGTGTTTCCTTTCCTAGACACCAAATGGTTACAGGAAACCGAGTCCTTGTATGAATACTAACTAGCAAGCTTAGAGCTTGTTAGGAATGGATTAATAATTTGAAGGAGACAAATTAGTAACCCAACAGGATGAAGCAATGCAAGGCCCCAAGACTGCTAAGTCTGAAAACATAGATTGACCAGTTTATTTTCTTATGTTAATTGGTGGTACTCAGTAGTCGTTGGATCTGAGGGAAGGTTGAATGGCAGTGATTAGATCATACCAGACCCCTGGGATGTYAGAAGGGCTCAGGTGATGGACCTTGACACACTATCGATACTCGATATATGATGGTTCATGGTTCTAAGGGAAGTTTCGCTTCCCTTTCCCTTAGCAATTTCATGAACGTGTGCAAGTGACGTAGACATGACGTGTTATGCCAAYGTGGTAGCCAGCGCATCCTAGAGAATGATACATGCCGGTACCTGRTTTGACAAGGGATCAAGGATGGGCCCCCTCTTGGGCTTAAAACCTTTGGATGGTCGCCTTTAAATTCTACACCGTTGGATCTGAGGGTGGAAATATCTCCATCATTGATCTCTATCGCGAAGATTTAATTAGACCTCGGAATATCGATGATTTTATTTGCCAGGTTATGTTAGAAAGCTCGATGCCTCGGTGTTTTGATACCCCGGTGGGACAGGGTTCCAACCCCTAGCTCCATTCCTTCATCATACATAAGAACAAGGAGAGAGAAGATGACGTCCTGATGTCGTGGAGTGTCGCGTGGTCGTTGTGTCTCTGAATAAAACACATGTCATTGTATAGTTCGTCAAAGAGATAAGCCTAGATCCCATTGGGCCTGAGTCTATGAGTCGACATCCTTTAATGATAATCGTTAAATCTACGGTTTGAGGGATCTCAGTGGTTGATCTCGTAACTAAGCTCAAGAGGGAGTTTAGTGCCCGGAGTACCGGACCCCAAAAAATTTCCAAGTCTAAATCCCTTTGGGAAAATATAGATAGGCTGATAAGCTGACAAGCCGATGGAGGCAAAGTTTTGACCCAGCGAGGGTTCTAGGTATCGAGAGATCGGGAGACCGAAGGTGCAGGTCCATGGCGTAAGAAACCATGGGGTCGGTGACCCCGATTGCCCAATAACCCGATGGGCAAGGTTTCAAAGAAAAGTCCCAGCCTCTCCCATCGTTAGTTTGAACGCATGTGCCAGTGATGTCAAGATGACGTCAAATGACGTACTCGAACCAATAGAAAGTGGGCAACATGTCATCGCTCGAGTGGGTGACCCCTTGTGCCCTGTGATGACGTGTTTGTACACGTCAACCCATGTGTCATGATGTGAGTTGTCCACGTGTCAAGGTGAATCTAAGCTTTGAGGCAGAGTTCAGTGGTGAATATGGGTGCCACATGTTATGCTAGGTGGCAAATTATGGATGTGCCACATGTTTGAGGTGCCAACTAGGCCGCCAAATTCGTCGCTTAAAGATAAGGGCACATGAGACACCTGGTGGGTCAGTGGCCACATGTCGCACCGCAGTTCAGTCATGTGGCGAGATTTGATAGGGCCGCATGTCCTGGGTGCCAACTCAACCACCAGATTGGACACTTGAGGTTGGATTGAGTATAGGTTGATCTGGGGGCCCATATACCAATTCCTCGATGGGCCAACATCCCGATATCCTAGTGGGCCAAAGCCCTAGAATGTCGGATAGCGAGGAATTCTACATGAAGCAGCCGAGAGGGAATGGTCGAGGTCTAATAAGTCGAGGGCTCGATGGACCAGGTGGTAGGTACCACGACAAAGTCCACGCCGGCAGCCACATCACCATTAGAAGGTGACATGTTATGACGCGAAAATGCCATGTCGGATGACATAGGTAACATGGAGCCACATGGCAGTGAGGTGGACTTTGACCAAGAAAGTCTAAACTTTGGAAGGTTGTAATTTTTTATCCAGATCTCGGTTTTGAGCATGGTGACAATCGTTGGAAAGCTCTTGACGAGCAGAAGATGATGGTGCCCTCGAGGAGAGGCTTTACAATGAATGAGGAAAAGTGAAATTTTAATACCCCATCTCTTAAAAGGGGTACTTAGGAGGTTGGGTGTCTTACATAAGTGCAAGTAATGATGGAACATTTAACACAACAGTGCACTTGCCCAAAAATTTTACTCACACGACACCTAGACCAGGGTATACTAGTGACCCTTCAAAGAATGTGTCCGGGTGAGTAAGTTCCTTAATACATATGGTTGTCGAGTCATTCAAGCACTTGTGACATGTAATATAACATATACATACTCCCAATTTCTAGTGTATACTAGTGGCCCTGCAAAGAATGTGTCCGGGTGAGTAAGTTCCTTCGTACATATGGTTGTCGAGTCATTAAGAACTCGTGGCATGGAATATAACATATACATACTCCCAATTTCTAGTGTAGAAAACACCAAGTTGTTGTGTCTCACTATCATCATTCTACAATGATACCATAGTTCCGTGTCCAGCTTGTACATGTGGTTGCCAGAATAATATTACCCAGCCGAGCACTTGTGTTGAGAGAGACTCACCAGTACTGCCTACTCTGATAAACACGTCGACTAAAAACTTAGCCCCTCTGACACAATGCACCCCGCATGTGCCCAATCAAAATACATTGGCATGTTAGCTTGAATTAGGAGTATTGGCAAGTGGAAGTTACAATTACAGAGTTTGATTACGAGATATTTTCAATCCACGCTCACCGCACCAGAGTGTTACCATTATTGAGACTTCCAGACTTCGTTTACGATCAGAAATCCAATGGATCAACAGAGATCGACTGCCAATCCCCAATGTCTTTGTGGACGAATGACTCCACGGTTGATTCGCTATCAACGTCGTGTCATTCCCTTTACAAGCAAAATACGAGGAAGGTCCCCTCCGAGAGGGTTGTCATCAATTCGCTTTCAAAGATGGGAATAGACCTACACAAAGTCCATAGCTCTCCCAATCTAATTCGACCTTATCAGATGCACATTGTTCCAATCTCAATTTACAATATTGTTTCAAAGAGGTGAGTACTCATGGGTAATAATTTCCATGGAGACCAATTCAACCTTCACCTTCACGATTGCACTGAGGTTGTTTCATCCCATACCTCAACCAGATGCTCTGGTGAATGGGAACGCGAATTCAGGGCAATACTATGCAAATATGGATTCCTGCAGGTCTGAGTTGAATTGAAGAATGTGGTGGTGGAAATTTGGTGAGAATTCAGAAAATGGAAATGTCGAAGGAGAAACGGAACAAATTGGTGGACGTCGTGGGCGTCACATTCGGACTCGAGGGCAAAATGTTGTGTTGGACAAAGGCGGTGCCAAGCACCACAAGAAATTTCTTCGTGATAATATTTAGGGTATCACCAAATCCGCAATGTAACATCTGGCAAGGTATGGTGTTATGAAGCGTATCTCAGATCTGGCACCACCACTGATGAGGAGAGAGTTTTTTTTGTACACGGGAGATAGATTGACAAGTTGATAGACGGACTTGCAAACGGTTATGCATGCAAGGGGGCACACAGTAACAAAGATGGGATTGACTTTCATATTCTGAATAATATCATAACCCTAACAAATTACATTTCCAACATATACCAGTAAATACACTGGTATATATACCAACCCAATATATATACTAATGTATTCATTGGTATATGAGGGCGATCGTGGATGGGTGGAGGGCCGCTATGGATGTGACGAGGGTCGATATATACCAGTGTACTCATTAGTATATATACCAAACTTGGTATATGGCAGACGGAGGGTCGTCGTGGAAGGACAAAGGGCATATATATAGTAGTGTATTCACTGCTATATATACCAGCGTAGATTTATCTTAAACTCGGATCTATCAAGCATCGAGTGATCAATTTTCTTAATGTATAAATTTTAATTTATATATTGTTATCTAAATATGTAGGTACATAGTTATTTATTTATTTTTAATTGAGCTGACTTTATTATTATTATTATTATTATGTAACATTATCTAATCTAACATCACGTGACATCTCCCCCATACTAAGCTATAGAGTACCTCACTACTCTTGGTGCGGTCAAGCCTAGTATATTTCTAGTATATGGTGAAAGGAGGGCAATGTGGATGGGCGGTGGGCAAAGATGGCACAACACAATCATGGATGTGGCGAGGGGTCAATGGCATGTATGGAAGTGGTATGGTGGGAAACTACACACCACTCTCAAAATTTACTCTAAGTGAGAAATTCAATCTATGCATGGTGGTTATCATTTGCCAACTCCTTGTTCCCTAAAATAAAATGCGATGCATTTTTCAAGAAAAAAAAGTATTGAAATGCATCTAAAATGATGCATTACACCAGAGATTAAATGATAATAGATCTTTAAAAAATCACTAGATTTTTTAATGCAATCAATATAATGATCTTCAAAAAAATCACTAGATTTTTTAATGCAATCAATATAATGATCTTCAAGATTGTAATCAATATAATGTTCATTACTTCATAATGTGTGTAGGTCACATTATTTCATTCAATCAACCCTATCACGCAGCATTCTAGGTTTAGAGTATTATAATTATCTATTGACATCAACCAAACTGATAAAATGTATTATTAAACAATACAATCTTAGGCAAAATTAGTTTCTCAAAAGCTACAATCAACTCTGGTATAGCTTTTTTTATTTCCCAACATAAGCACGAAATAGAATGGTTGGCAAATGGCTAAAGCCAACAGGTATATGCATACCAGCAACTTTAACACAGTTTTTAATGTAAATTTATAACAGAACCATCATCCATCATGGTGCATAACGTTTCTGAAAGTACAAAAATGTACCTTAATTCACATTGATAATGTTGGATAGACATTGACAATGATAACTGGTGGCAAATACAAACCCAGGAAAAATGCAAAACTTCGGTGAAATCTCTAAGAAAGCAAATTCTTGCACTATCGGCATTCCTTTTTGACATAAAAGTTGAGATCAAAAGCAGACTGGGCAATTTTCATATAATCGAGACTTGGGAGCCTTTCTAAAAGAGGACACTTTTCTGGCACTGTGAGATTGTGTTATCTCGTTTTCTTTTTTAATAAATATTGTTATCACATTTTTTACGTATTAGATATGATAAAATACTAATGGATTAGTGAAAGCTTCTTTGTAAACAAGAAACAGCTAATCTTTTAAACAACCAAATATCATTGTTCACGTTTTCTTACAAAGTGATAGTCATAGAACAAGAGCACAAAGAGGATGTTTAAAATAAAATCCAAAGAGCGATTAACACAAGATATGTAGACATGTGATATATCAACATGAAAGAAATGACATCGAGCTAGTAACGAATGAGATATGTTGCAATCAGAAGTTGGAACAAGGAATGTGTAACAAGTAACAAGACTATGGAACAATGTGGCAAATGTGTAGTTGCTCTAAACAACAATATGATGACTATCAGATGTCTTACATGAAACTAACAGAAGAATTTCAATTTCATACTGAAGGGAATAATAACTTGATGACCTTAATCCTAGCATAAGAATTTACAGGAGAAGCTTAACCATTAAATAAAAATAATCTATTGAAATTCTGAAGAATTATTTTTAAAAGAAAATCTGAAAATGTTGTTGATATATGTGATCCGTACAAATCACTCAATGAAGAATTAAACCTTTGCCAGAAGGCTTCGGATCAAGTTATAGTGTAAACCATTCAAGATCTCTCCTGAATAATCTAATCATTTATTCTTAGAAGCTGAAAGCATGGCAACATGGTCAACAAGTAGAAGCAGCAAGTGCCCATACCTAAAGAGTACACTTTTTAACTAGAAGGGACATTCAATAAACCCCAAGTTGAACAACTAACCAGCCACCCAATACATTGTAAGTGGACAAACCACAGGAAGACCAAAAGCACGAGATGAAAATCTGTAGGTACAAGAAATGAATTCACTTTAGATGGCCAATGTAAGGAAACAAAATAAATCAATACACAGGAAGGCACGAAAGCACAAGGAGAAAAGCTGTAGGTGCGAGAAATGAATTCACTTTAGATGGTCAAGGTAAGAAAATAAAATAAATCAATACACGGGGAGACACAAAAGCACAAGGAGAAAAGTTGTAGGTGCAAGAAATGAATCCACTTTAGATGGTCAAGGTAAGGAAACAAAAGAAATCAATACATCTAAGCAAAACATTGATTCTATGTTACTGGATCCACTTATGGAGAATCCAAGAGCCATGTTTCTGCAGATCCAATCCACTTGGGATAAATTTCCAATTTGGAAGTGCCAGAGGATCTGTTCGAGATCTTTTTTGGCTTGCCAGAAATGTCAAGCTGGCAGATCCTCCAAAAAAACATGTTTATTAAAACAATATTAAAGAACATAAAATAGAAAATAAAAAGGCAAACTGTAAGGCCTATAACCCTAAATTTTGCCTAAAAATAGCCCCTCCCCCCATCCTAAAACACACAAATCAAAGTTTTTCATAGCAGTCTGCATTTCTAAACTTGTGAGAGTGATTTGGAGCAAAATATATTCAGAGATCTGAATTTTCAATGTTTCTGGTTCATGGGAATTTTTTCAATTGTATTTTTATGTATCATTCCTTGTATCCAGATCCTGATTTTTCCTTTTCCATCTCTGCTTCCATGCAATTTAGCATTGATTAACACGGATTTCTATGAAATCTGACAATTTCTTTGGTGATGATTTTCGAAGGATCAAATTATTTGAACTTCATGGTATTCACTTTATATTAAAAGTGCTGATATGATTCTCTATATAGCTGTGTTTCGCTGCAGTGACTCTGAAAGAATGAAATACTGGCCACTGTTTGGCAAAGACCACTAATCAAACGAATACAGGAAATGATGGCAAGTAAATGCTGTCAAGACCAGACCATCAATGCAGCTATTATGTAGCCAAAAATATCAATGCTGCTATTATGAAGTAAATTATACTTGGCATAAAACGCTACTCATCCATTCATAATAATAACTTATAACTGCCAGGAAGCTTCACATTCTCTGAAGCTGTCTGCAAATATTTTTCATTTCAAAAGCAGCAACTGCTACACCTCCGATCTTGATGTACCTCTTTGTTCTGAAATACATGTTGCGTTTTTCAAAAAAAAACAGGAACTGCAGTTCTAAATAACATCAAATCATGCTCAATGGATTATATTTAGATTGAACTGACCAATATATAGTTATGTAACTCTCTCTTCCTCTTCACTACTATGGGACAATGGAGTGCCAGCTGTAGATTTTCCTGTTGTATGTACACTGTAAGCTGAAAGTAACAATATGAATGCTTCATTTGAGTCTCATCAAGATTTTGCACAGGTTGGTGGGCTCCTTGGCCAAGGAAACTATATTCTTTAGAATCCTTGTTCTATGCATTTGCATTACTCCTTATCTAGGAATAAATGTCAAGAGGGCACTTTTTCCAAGGAATGGATTTCAGCAAACTGAAATGAGGCAGTTAAATCAGCAGAAGGTAACATTTTACCGTCTATGAGATGCAAAGGTCATAAAAGAAATTTTGTGAAAATAGACCTGTATAAAGCATTGTAGATTAAGTTTTAACAAAAATATAAATGACAGATATAACTACCAGTATAGACCCATCTAACTATGGTTCTACAAAGGGCCGAGAGGGATCAAATCCCTTGAGGCAAACCTCTTTGATGACTTGACGCTTCCAAAAAAAATTATAGCCAACATAAGAATTTTTTTTTTTAATTTCATTTATTTAATATTGTTTGGGAAAGACGGACACATCCCTCCCACCCGGGCTGTAGAAATGTGCCTCTCGGCGCAATAAAATATTGGCTGGTTAATTGGATCTAGCTCAGGTGGTTGAGAGGAGAAATTATTATCAACTTATCCCCCACACCCAGGTTCAAATTCCGCTTGTGACATGCTCGCTCTTCATGAGACATGTTGATTGGGGCTGGAAAGGTACCAGCAATCTCACTCTCACTTACAGGCTTGAGGGTGGGATGAGATGTTACATGTAAAAATAACTATAAGATATTGGTTCTAACTATCCGATATTTGCATTTCCGGGAAATAATTTTGTATGAATCCAATGCAAATAAAGAAACAAGAGAATGTGTATTATGACTCAGAGGAGATCAAAGAAAAGTTGCAGCCACACTGATCCCAAACAAAAAAGAGCCAATACGTGTCTCCATGAGCTAGAGTCTAACTGTTATCTCAAACAGAAACAACTGTTGCAGAAAGCATACAGTAGGAAATATTTGATTATTTCATTGAATTGACAAAAAGGACAAATAAGGGGTAAAACAGGGTAGGAATATTTCAGAAACCCAAAGACGTGAATGCAAATATTTTAGCATCAAATAGTAAAGTAACATCTCCTGTCTTTGCCAAAAGATAAAAATAAGTTATATAATATATGAGGAAATTACAAATTATAGATTTTAAGCCTCTGCTTTAGCCACTGCTGAAGCATAACTAACACTGCTATCTCGCATGCTTCTGCACTGGCTGGATTGCTCATACTGAAGAAAAGAGATCTTTACTCGTACTCCACAGTTCTTCAACATCTGTACCACACAGCAGTTAAATTGTATATAATTGAGTTTAACTACATTGGACATGCATAGCAAAAAAAACATCCAAAATTAAAGTAAAACAACAAGACTTAAATACTAGTAACTAAAATAATAGCAAAATTAACAATTTTTTGCTGACTGTATTATTTGGATACTTTCAAAGGCTTCCAGCTTAGGTGACCCACGTAGCTTTCAAACCAAAAAGAAATTACCCTAAAAAAAGGAATAGTCTTTGAACCAAAATACCTAGAAGAACTCAATTAGACAATTCTAGCTTCATTTCTCTATGACAATCCTTTTAAAGAAATAAAGCTCCCTATCCTATATGAAAAATAACAAACAAGTACTACCAGCATCTAAGAGTTTTGGCACTTGCAAGAATTGAAAATGACAAACATAAATCAGTTCCAAAATTTTTACAAGGTATTAGTATAGTTTTCTAATTAATAAAATAAATTTAATTTTTTTCCTGTAAAGATGCATGAAAACAAAATGCATGTTCATACATGAAGAAACACGCTAATAGGATGTCTGCCACAAATAGTGTTATCATACTCCAGCAGGTAATCTTTAAAGGAATCAGCATCTCCTGATTCTATGATGTCCATGCCTTTCCGATCCAGGGTCTCAATAGATTTGTAAATTGCACCTTGCTTTCTATCATAGTATACATAATTGAATCTGGTAAAAGGCAAAACAGAGGTAAGCATTCTGGATGAATTACCAATACATGTTTAACACATAAGTTTAAAGAAGAAAGAATGTCCAGACATAGAGAAAAATAAACTTTTTTTGAATAATTCAAGTGGAAATTATGGAACTTACCGGGATCCCCAGTGGCAAAAGTCAGATGACACAGAGAAAAAATTTCTTGGATCGTCAACATACTTGGCAAGCAAACGTCCATACATTGCCTCACTTTCTGGACTGAGAGCACCAACAAGAATGGGCACAATCTTCACTGGCCATCTACAAACAAGCAAGGGAGAAAATGTTACATCAAGGGCCTTCACAAAGCTTATCTGATAATGGTGCAAGTTGTTTATGGGATAAATGCACTACCCCTGAAATACTTTTGCAAGGTATGGTAAGTGCATCTCCATGCTATGCTCTGCCTCATCTACTTGAAGATCCATGTCTTCAAATTTCCCAGATGCTCTCAGTTCATCATTAACTGAAATCATATGTACAAGAAATGTAAGGAAGAGACATAAATGTATTAGTAGATATCTAAAGCCAGAAAAGTTACAATAGCAGATGTAAAACCAGGCTAGAGAAGAAGTTTAAACTTTAGAAGACTCCCTTTCCAAATAGTTCAATGAGAGAATATCACTGTGTAAGTGTGCAAAAGATTAATGAAGTGTACACTAAGCTCAAAGAACCTGATGCCTTTGAAACAATTGTTGGGAAATGCTCTTGAGCTAAGGTAAAACGTATTTGTCCATTGCAAAATGAGTGGTGGAAGATTGTTTGGCTTACCATCTAAGTCAATTGGCAGGTCTCCTAGAGGCGTCTTGTAGACTGTAGCCTTTGAGAGAGCACACTTTGGAGTGTAATAGTGGTGTGAGGGGCCAAGAAGGAACACCCGAGACCTGATAATCTCTTCATCCAAAACATGACAGTAAATATGCATAATCAGACCTTTGGGGGAGGACGAAATTCAATTTCACTGCCCCAGTACATTCTGTAGCCTTGCAAACAGAGACCACGAGAACAATACATTCCTACATTATTAAGGACATCATCATCTTCCTGGAACATAACAATGTCTAAAATGAACTTGTTCCTTGAACTTATGCATATACCAAAACAACTACAAAAAAGAATTTCAATTTATCTAAGCTTTCATGTATTTATGTAGCAGATAGGAAGGGATGGCATTATGGATCATTCCCTCAACTAAGGGAATACTTTCTTCTATCTCATAAGTATCAATATTTTTCTGGTTTGAATTGCTAGAGATGGTTATAAATATTAATTGTCTGATTTGTGTTAAATTCAGTAATGAGGCAAGAGCAAAACAGGCCTTCGCATCATTCATGACCTTTTATAATACCAAATTCCTTCAAAGCATATTCCATTTATAGACAAAATAAAATCTTCTGACATTTTCCTGACCATTTACTCAAGTTACCACAACAAACACTGTTGCAACCTGTTCCATTATTGCATGTTGCACATATTTTTCCTTTATGAGCAAATTTTATTTATTCAAAATGTCCATGTTGGATTGTTCTACACATAGATATAGAAGTGATTGATAGGATTTGTTAATTGTTGGGTATCATGGGCAGATTCTTAGCTAGAAATCCATTGAATGGGATGACTGTATTGTCATAGGCTTTGAGTGGAGATCTTGAAAGCCTACCATGGAGAGATAATAATGCACTTCAGAGTCTCTAGGACCTTCATTGGAGATATTGTGCATCTCTTACATTGGGTAATATACTAAATGGCAGGGAAATTTCGCATGGGGAGGAATCCAAAATTAGAATAAATTCAAACATGACTGGCGGGATCTAGATGTTTGTGAAAATGTGAAAAAGATGACTTTTCCTTCTCAACTTTGATTACTCAAATGTCACATTCATAGTCGGTGTTATCCCCATTTTTTAGGGATGACTAAGGAGATCATGTCTCAAGGCCCTCAGCTTGCAAACATGAAGTACCAAGAGAGAGATTGACCGATGATGTCCACTTGCACAGTTGGAGACCCACTTCACCACCACGCTTTTGTATCCATCACCATGGCATTCACCACTCCAGCATGCTTCCGGAAGACATTGGGTCTTGCTCCATGAGGTGCAAGTCAAGTATTGTGGTAAGTATCACTCTAATATTTGAGGCATTTTAATATGTTGTATTGAAGCTACTTTTGATTATAGAACAATTGCTTAGACATTATGCTTATGACCATGTTTCACCTGGGTAAGTGTCATCAATTTCCTAGTAAGTTGCCAACTTCCGGGGAAAGGGTGTGACTGGGGGTCTCTTGAGGGGTCATCGTACCATTCCCGACCATACTTACCACTTTCCATCTCTTGTTCCCCTACCACATCACCCTCTTCTAGGTTTTTTGGCCTTATTGACCCAAGAAGGGCATGTACCTCATTTCATGGGAAGAAGGGAATAAAGGCCCAGAGGGATTGTAGCTGGCAAAAGTTAAAATCCAAAATCATAACCTTCCAGATGCTCGCCCAAACAGGTCTTGAGAAAGATGAATTGTTTCTCTTGAATTGAAGACCTGCAAGAATAATTCACATTAATAAATGTCCCACTTGCTGAAAGACTTACACAAGTGCATTATAAGCTTTGCGTTACCCATATGGCACTATGTGCATTGTGTACCTCTAGCTTCAAGTGGCATTGTGGTGTTTCCTTCAAGCTTAACATTACCCACTAGGAGCACCCAAATGTTTGGACCTTAACTAATTAATGACAATAAATGGGCTTGGAAAAAGGATGCATAGAAAATGAAGGTGCAGCACACCCTCTACAAAGGCACCCATAGATGAGACAATACGATCCCTTGTGTGTCATGAAACCCATAAACCTATGAAATCTAATCCCCATCCACCTCATATCCACTACATGACCTTGAAGGGGTTACCTTTGGAAGCATCCCCTACTTGAGGGTTTTGGCTCACCCAATAGGCTTTTTATGACACCCCTCCCATACCTAAACTTGGTCAATTGCATAAAGTCTTTGAGCACTTGTTTAATTTGATGAGGCAGTTTTGATGCACATGTTTAGGTGGCTCATGTATTAGACGTGAGTTTACTTGCTATGATATGTTTGACTTGAGACCCTTGGAGGACGCATTCATTGTCTTTGCAGGACCTTGCTTGGTGGATAGTTTTGGAAGAGCAAGCCTAGCTTGGGCTTCCTTGGGGCATGAAGCCCACAAGTTGTATGCCATGACCCACACCTTAGGACTAGCTTGATGATGGATGTTGCCCTTGGAGGCAGGTGAGGACACCTTAGATAGTGACACCTAGCCTTCTTTCAGCCCAACAACCTGCTTGGGAGCTCGTATACCATGTTTCTAGGCTTGACATCTTGCTTGGGGCTAGGGCATGTGGTGATGAAGATGGACACTTGGCACATTTTGATAGAAGACCCCTTGCAGTGAGGAGGGGACTCTTGACTTGAAGACACAAGGCCTTTAGAGGCCTAGCGCTACCTTCTCCAACCTCAACGACTTCCTACAAGTGCCAAAACGTCACCCTTTAGGGTGTGAACTTTGAAGTCATGTTTCTAGGGTTTCTTATGTGCATTCTTAAAATTATAATTTTATTATTTTGTAAAGGGGAAAAATAAAGGGAAATGTCTCCCTTATTTTGTGGTTTACCCTCGTTAAGTGGACAAACTTTATTTTAGAGGTTTGGTATAAATAAAGATCAAACTCATTTCATTTGAGACATAACTCTCCCATATTGGAGAAGACTACTTGGTTGAAATTTGTGTGCTCCTTGGCAATTTGGATTATCTCTCTCTTGTGCAAATGTCTTTTGGTGATTTCTCTTGGTATATTGTGGAGCTAAGTGTTAGAATATTAAGGATTGTGCTCGTTTTACCATTG
>ML783828.1:312177-324138 GCA_009831015.1 Picea engelmannii | reverse complement strand
GATACAAGATTCTTTTCTAAACCAGGTACATATAAAACATTGCTTAAGTGAACATTGTTACCTGATTTCAACTTGATGGAGGCTTGTCCAAATCCTTCGACTGGGTAAGTGCTTTTGTCTCCAAGCTCTACCTTGTACGATGTCTTCTTCTCATTTAGGTTTGAGAGTATGGCTTGATCTCTCATGTGCCTAGAAGCTCCACTATCGATTATCCACATGTCATCTTCAATCGTTCCAATGGGTGTTGAGTAGTGTAAAAGACTGATCATTTCACTCATGTCTTCAGTTGACTGGTAGTTGGTCATGCTTTGATCCAAAACTTCAACTCTGACGTTTCTGTCTTCTGAGATAGCCAAAAGGTGCACTAAACTAGGGCGCATCTGAATATCTTCTCCTTGAGCGAGATGCTCCATCACAAGGTGTCGGATCTAAGATTAGGGCTTCTGCAACTGCTTATGCTAGTAACCCTAGCGGCAATGTCTTGGAAGCTGCTCTTGCTAGTAACCCTAGCGGCAGTTCCTCGGCGAGCTCAATATCCTAGCGGCTATGCTTCCTTCCAGCGTTTAGACTGAGAGAAGGAGGTGTGGGCCCATAACCTGTTAGAATATTAAGGATTATGCTCGTTTTACCATTGACAATACCCTTGTCACCCAACCATAGGCCGAAGCCACCCTGCGAGCACCTTGACCTTGACAGAGAAGAATCCTAGAAGCAATCAATAGCCAAGCAAGGCTAATGCACCAAGCAAGAAAGTAACCCAAGCTGATCAGATAGTCCAACCCAGAAACTGGAGCAACACCTTCCCCAGAACTTGCGCACAAAACTGCCAGACTGCAGTGTGCACAAGTGACTTCTGCAATTCTGTGAATGTGACAAATGAGAGATTGGTGCCCTGTATTTATAGTATTTCTGGCAAACTTGCCTGGGCCGACTTCTCCTTTTGGGTACTAATTAATTCATATTATTTATCTTTCTTCAGCTAACATCTCGTCTAGGGTTACATTCATTTCTTTGCTTCCTTCCGAAATATTCTAATCTCGTCATAGGTAACAATAGAGGTTCATACCTCCCGAAGCTACCATAATATCAACACTAAGGTGGTGCGCACCTCTTGGAGGCTTTTTCTCTTGCTTATGGATGGATATGGTTTGGTAAACTAGGGTTTGATCTTGCATCTTGTGGAATTGGTAAGGAAATTTCTACATTAATTGATATTTTCTTCTTGTTCCATGCTATTCTTGTTTGAAACCCTAGGAGGACTATAAGTGCATACACCCTCCACCAAGTTTCATCCCATTTGTTGGTTGATAAGTTATTTTTGGCAAGGTTGCTAGGAGGAGTACAAGGGTGTACACCCTCCCAGATTTACCTTAGTTTGACTTGCATGCCCTAGGGAGTAAAAGGGCTCACACCCCTAGGGATATTATGGGTCTAACTCTCACATCCAAGACTCCATTTACCCAATATATTAAAGGCACTAATCTGAAAATTGCATCGGAAAAGTAAATTGCTTGCATTGGGTAACGTGATTTTATGAGATTTTCAAATTGTTTGAAGTGCAGTCAATTCTACATGCTACTAGCTTGCTTAAGCCACTAGGGCATCATCTTTTGCCAAGTAATTCTTATTGCTGTTATAACTTAAAGCTACAGCCATTATGGCTGCAGCAAATTGCTCTCAAACTTTTACTTTTTCTCTCTTTTCAACCGTCAGAATTTGCTAGAAAACTGCCATAATAATCTACTTGTCATTTAGCATCTTTTGGGTGGTTTACTTGTAATTTTTGGTGGTTGGAATTTTCTTCTGTAGCAATCCTTTGCTACAGCATCTTTTGGGTAGTTTACTTGTAATTTTCGGTGGTTGGAATTTTCTGCTGTAGCAATCCTTTGCTACAGCCATAAGGCTGTCATAATATCTCTCCAATAACATCTTTAAACAGCCCTATATTGTTGCTAAAGTCTTGCTCTATCTTACTTGAGTTATACTAGTCATTGCTAGCTTATCTCTTGCGTCTTTAACTAGACTTTAAGTGACTTATTTAGCAGCTTTGATTAACATTTACTTGTTGATCTGTATCACTGTTTACTGCTGCTATATAGGACAGCAAGCTTCACTTTCTTGTCCATTGGATGTTTTGGCTTGTATACTTATTTTCTCTTGTGTCTCGGGCAGGTACAACTATCTTCCACAGGTACTCAAGCACTTGGAAACCATTAACCATCTCCAAGACTTGTTTCCAAGCCACTTTCCACTTAGTAGTTTGACCTATAAGGGCATCACTTCCATAACTTCATTTTCCATCTCATTTCCCCCAAGGGTCACCCAGGATTCCCCCCTTGTGTAGGATTTCTCCTTCAATGAAGCGGGGGGAGAGTTTATCTAAGGTAACAGTAGGTAGACTCTCCCATAGTTCTCACCATCTTGTGGATTGGGTCGGGCTTTGCCCAACCCACAGTTTGTGCGATAACAGTAGGTATTTGAAAAAAAAATCCCCAATATATAGCTACCAGAAAGCACAGACCTTTTGACAAGGTGAATCTATTGTTGCAAATCAAACTGCAATTTACAAGCACACACCTTTTGATAAGGCGAGTCTATCATTGCAAATGTCAATAAAAAAGTTTTTCAATGAATGCTGCATATCACCGTTAAACGGTGTCAATATTGACAATTGCTCTATTGTGGTAGAGCAAATGTCAATATTGAAACAGTTTACTTGAACTGTGTTCTTCGTACTCTTGCATCTAAGACTTCTAAATATATATTTCTTAGGAAGCCTCATGAAACTCATGACCCTATTGGATAGAGGCCATGTAATGCCAAGTTTGTAACTTGTCATAAATCCATGGAAATGCAGATTTTGTGAATACTAATCAAAAATGCAGATTTTGTTAAAGCTAGTCAAAATTCCATGCATCTGGTTATCGATAAATGCAATTGCAGTTGATTGAAGATAACTAAATCCTATAAATTACCAACAACAGTTGGGTAGTTTGTTTCAATGCCAAATAAATTAAACTAAAGAGAGGACAGTCTAGACGAGAGGAAAAATAGTTCCTAGCTCAAGAGTGAAAACAACAGAGTTTACCTTGGAGGAAGTGCAAGAGGTTTTTCATCTCTTGCAAACATATGAGTTATCCAAGCCTTCTGTCTCAGGCAAGTGAGCAGTAGGTTGTAACGAAATAAGCATAACTACCCTCTGAAACCATCTTCCTTACAGAACCAAGTTTTCTTTTAAAATCTTCATAAGATTCTTGAGGAAGTCTGTATGGTATTTCTATCTCCAATTTATTAATTTTTTCAAAACAAACCTACCTAATTTCTACTTGCAATTTATATTCACAGATCACCACGTGTTTTTCTAAGTTGTGACCAAGCTTATAAAAGCTTCCAATGCTTATCATAGCATTCGGTACCATTAATTGTAATCATAGCTATTAGTGGCTTAAGATCGAATTCATCTAAGGCCAAAATGGATCTCAAACCCTCGTTTAGAGTTTCCTAGCAGTATCCTTTGTCAAGGCTATCTCTCTATTATATTGCAATGTGTATTCCATTGCTGGCACTCACTTAGGTTCAAACTAGGCATTAAGCATTGTTGTATTTGCATTTAACCTATCAGACACCTAATGAAGGAATCTAACCAAATGAAATAGAAGCCAAACAATCTACATTAAGGGCAGGGAAATTCTAATACAACCAAGACATATAGAGGGGCTACAATCCAAGAGCATTAAGTGCCTAACCTCAAACCAATATTCCAAGAAGGTAGCAAGGAACGATTTAACACCAAAACAATTTAAACGTTAGTAAACATAGTGCACATATGTCAAATGCATAGTAGAGTAAAACTAAGCAATGCTTATTGAGAAATGCTCCTAAATGGGACGAGAACCACTCACAGCAGAATGCAATGAAATAAATGTTGGGGACAAAGCCTGAAGGTAATACTCGAATCAATCACAAAATCAAAGGAAGGAAAGTAAATAACTCACGTTCTTTGGGGATCAATATTTGCAAATGCAAATGCTGCACAGCGGCCTGAGTATGAATAACCAGCATGCCTGCATTTTTGAAGTCACCCACTCATTGAGATTAAAAGAAAAGATGAAACATTTGAACAGCAAAACGTTTAAAGGGAGAGCTGTAAATTTAATCAAACAAAAATTCAAGCATCCAGGGAAAATAAAAACCTCCAAGGAGCATTTCATTATTTTTATTCTAGTGATCATGCATATCTAGGAGACTTACGGAGCAATCACACCCCGTACATCAGGAGATTTCGACTGGCCACAAGCTCTTAACCATCTATCTAGCTCCTCTCCCAATTGCCCGGCTGTGAATGCCAACATCAAAGTTCAAAGTGTTGTAAAGTTGGAAACGAAGAAAAAAGAAACAAATTAAGAGCAATAGAAAACTGATATCAAATGGAATATCAAACAATAGATACAAAATAAACCAAAAGGTTATTTGCATTCAAATAAATTAATATTCTGATTTGACCTGGAAAATAACTCTCTCTAATACATTATCGTACATTGACAATTAGAGAAATGGATCAATGAAAAAGGCAGAGGGGGTGTCAATATAACAAGTATAATAATCAAAATTCCATTACATGCAGGTGATATCATCCTAGCAGCGAGAATGCTAAGAAGTTTGCAAGAGCAACTCACAGCACTAGAAACATTTTGCAAGGAGGTAGGTATGAAGTTCAATACTGATAAAACCAAAAAGGTCATATTCTCACTTGGAAGAAAAACGACGCAACCTTAAATTAAGTTCAGAAACAAACCACTGGAGATCATACAGAGCGACAAGTACCTGGGCATGGAATATAATGAGAAGCTTAGCTGGGGGAGTGCTCAAGAACAAGGCTTCAAGGTGGCTGGAAAGCGATATTTCTCATGAAAAACAAATGCAGAAATATGGGAAACAATCATTTGTCCAAAAATAAAAAATTCTCTAGACTCTGAAATTCACTGCAAAAAGCAGAATTTGAAGTTGTCACTGTTACACCTCATATTGTATATGGTTCCACGTTATTTCCATCAAATTGATAGAGATTTGCCACTAGTATCTTGGAGCATTGGACCGACTTGGGGTGATACATCTTCATGGAGCCCTTTCTCTTCATGACATCAGATTACTTGATGGAGGTCTTTGGTTGGAGGAGCTTTACTTATCTTGGGTTGGATGATTGTGCTTGCTGGTTTGGTGGTCTTCTCACATGTGATTACCTTGTTGATCCCTCCTTGGTTACATATTTGATGGTATCTTGGAGCATGCTATCTCATTATGGTGTGGTTTTGGTATACTTGCTTATCTTGGATGTGCTACATCTTCTTCTTGGATGATGGGTCTAGCCCCCCCAAAGGGGTTAGAAGATGATAATGTTAGGAAGTAGATGTTTCATGTGGATTGTTGGGGTTTCCTAGTGACTTTTGCATGATGATGTTGTATTATTGGTGTCACTAAGAGGGGTGTTCTACATGGTCCTCTTATGTTGATGTGTGGTGGGGACATACTTGATGATTGGATCAGTTAGCATTTCTATTGTCCCATTCTCTTATGATGTTGATGTGGTTGGATGTGTGGTGTGGTAGTGCATTTTGACTTTGTGGGATTTCCCTAGGTGATATGACTTGACATTTGTAACATTCGTTGGACATCACCTAGGTGAAATATGTTTTGATGATGTTAGTACCCTCATTGATGTACTTTTTCCCAAGTTTGAGTTGGATGTGGGGGGGTACTACATACATGTTTGAATCTTGATGATCCAGCCTTTTCTCAGGTTTGATGAGGTTTTATCATGCTATAGTCCTTTGGTGGTGCACAATAGGTTCGAACCTCAATGGAGCTTCTATTTTTTCCTTGGGTTGTTATCATGGTGGTCTTTGCTAGGAGATCCATCTTATTTCCATGGTACAACACTTATTGGAGCGCACATCTCCTCCTGGGAACACATGTTCATATTGATTTAATTAGTTGGTGACAATTTGGAGGTTGGCCTATGGCTTTATTTCAGCATTAACCTTTGTGCACACATGTTGAGGCTGATTTAACTATTTAATGGTTAAATTTAATCCATTTTATTTCCTTGGAGCTAAGTTGCATGAAACATGTACAAGTTTTCGAAATGGGAATGCCTGGAAAGGTGACCCCCCAAAATGGGTACATGGGGGGAACGCAGGATATAAAAAATACAAAAAATATTGATATATAGTTTTTTTTTAAATAACACATTATCTTGCAAGAAAATAAGAATGATACACACAAATGACATTTTAGAAGGAAACACATGTTTATATTAACTCTCATAAATGATAACATGATGCAAATCCCATAGCTTGGTGGTCTTGACCAATGCCAATCCCATACCCTCATACATGATAGAATTCAATGGAAATGCTACAATCCTGCCAACCCTAAAAATACTTAAAATTGTTAAGTTTACTGAACTCTAAATGGGATATGAAATTCTACGTTCTCCATATGAAGTCCAAGGAGGTTGAAACCACTCTCAAACATCTTGAAACAATTAATGGTCATGTTAAAAATTTAAGAAAAAGTTGTCATTCTCCTTTATCTTAGCTTTTCTATCCTTTTAATTTAAGAATTGATATTACCATTAATTACCAAGGTGACAAACTCCTTAAATCTCAATCCCCTATCTTTGTTTTGTCTTAAAGGATCATTGGCACAGAGATGGCAATATTTTCCTATGCGTCCCATACCCCTCTCGAGCACTTTGATAGGCTTGTAAACTTCCAAAAGAGTGCTCAAAACATCATTGGAAATGGCCAAAAATGTCTTGGAAATGCCATACGATACGACCAATGGTGTTTCATACCCGTTTCAACGTTTCCAATTGTTTGGGGTACCGGGATATGACCAAACTAGGCATTTCTTGCAACTTAGCCTTGGAGGTCAATGGCTTGAGCAATCTACTTCACTTGGCAACTATTCACACTTGGAGAGATTATTTGGAGGTTATTTGAGGCTTTATTATGGAGATCTCCTCTCTTGGGCATAATTTCCAAAGCATTCATGATTATTTTGTTGGAGGGATTGGCACATTCTCCTAGGGCCCACTCTCTCTTGTGCACATGTTTTGGTGGGATTTGTTGATGGTATTGGGAAATAACACATGGTTTTGGCGTGGGCATTGATGAGTTCTAACTTCAAACCACCTTGGTACTTCTTCCTAAGGCACACTACAAATGGAGATATTTTATCATTTGTTGGGTGGTTTAGGTGTAGATTTTATGAGGTCCTATGAGGCTGCCATCTAAGGTCTGTCCTTGACCTTAGTATGGCTCTAAGTTTCAACTGTGTGGCTRTCTTTTCTTGCTGTTTTAGGACAGCAAATAGTCACCAAAMTTTCTGGTCAATATTTGATGGTTAAGTGCTCTTTTAAGGTTCCCTTGCAAGTGTTTTCTTTACTCAATGTTAGCACATGCAATATACATTAAAACACATAACACTACCTCTAGATCTTGAACTTTAAAATGTTGATCTACACTTCTAAGCATGCATAAATTTGACACATAGATTTTTGGTCAACATGACCCTGGAAACCCCCCCCATGGGGAAAACCAATTTGGAGCAGATATATATAGAAGGCCTCAAAGCAAAATGTACAACACAGGAAACATATACAAGTGAACCTCGTACAATAGCAACCACTCTCGGATGCCTTGGAGTTCCTCGAAGACTTTCCCACAAGCCTTGTGAAGTAAAGCGCCCCTTGCCTTGGTGAGCCTTTCTTCCTCTTGCTTGCTTTGTCTTTATCTTGATCCTTTGCTTTGCCTTTGCTCTTGCTTGCCTCTGAACTTGCCTTGTCTTTGTCCTTGCCTTTGAAGTAGCCTCCTTCTCCTAAGAAAAACCTCCTCCAAGTGATGGTGTGCCCCTCCTCTCAAGTGTGCCCCTCACACATGCAAAAACCCAAATGAAGCACCCTCATTCCCACTTGTGCCCTCTACTCACAAGAATGCGCCTAAGTGGATAAATGAAGACCCTCCATAAGATAGAGCTCTCTCCATGGCTAGATGCGCCCTCCCAAAACTCTAGAGTGTGCCCTCCTCTAGCATGTGCGCCCCTCACACATGGAATGCGCCCTCCTAGATATGTGCACCCTCACTCCCAATAACTCCCTCTATAGCACAAGAGCAAGCTACCACCATGGGAGTGAGCTACCAAACAAAGAATGAAGCCTCCTCTACTATGAGTGTGCCCCTCTCCTCAAGTTGTGCCCCTCCTCTAGTAAATGCGCCTCCATCCACAAGCATGCGCCCTCTACCTGGAAATCGCTAAGACTCCATGGATGAACTCTCCAAGCAAGCTCCTCAAGCCAACAAAGGTTTCTCCTCAAACCCTCATGCAAGTGTGCCCTCCTCTCCTTGAGAAATGCACCCTAGCTCTCCTCCTCTTCTCACAAGTGAAGAATGAATCTCATAAATGCACTATACCCTCCTTTAGCCTCCTTTGGCCAAGCCCTAAAAGATCAATGGCCTAGATCCAATCTAGACAAGTCTAATCAATGTGTGAGATCTAATCCAAAAATCTCACTAAGGAAACTCACTTTCCTTAGTTGCGTTATGTCTATTAGTTCACCCACTTTGTGAATTAATTGTCACTTTATGACTTAAGTGACATATTTCACTTTTGACTTAAATCTCCTAAGTCAAAGTGAAATTAGAATCATAAAGTAAAGTACAAGGGTAATAGTCTCCCCCTTTGTGTTTAGAGACTCATAAACACATGGGACCCACTTTCCAAGATACCTAAATCTCAACATTTGGTAGTTACATGGCAYAATTTTCTAGTGSTCACCTCTCCTAGGTGCTCTCTCATATTTATTGCATAAATATTTTAGCTACACTTGTCATCTTTTGACCTTCATTGGAGAGCGCCCTCATCGCTTTGACTGGCACCTTGTACATTCGTCCATGGAGTTGGTTGCCTTGGGATTCACACATGTGGATTGGCTACATGCATTTTGTGGACCACTTGCTATTTTTGACGATTGTTATGAAGCATTCTCCTAAGAGGATTATTTCATTGTTTTATTTCTCATACACCTTGGAGGGCACACTTTATCATCTTTTCTAGGTGGACCCTTGAGCACATCCTCATAGGTTGAACATTATTTTATTATATTTGCATGCATCCATTCTTGGAGGGAAAATTTTATGTGGACATCTTGCATATTGACCTAGGTAGCATGCCTATTCTTAGTAGTATGCCCTCTCCTCTTGGAGCTTTGATGCAACTCCTTTCCTATTTTAGGATGAGGGCGAATTCTCTTTGAGAGGCTTGTGTCCACATATTGTGACATGGTCAACCTTGGATTGAGGAGAGATCTAACTACTCCATTGTTATATTAGAAAATATAATTTCTTATTGTATGAGAGAAGAGGCGTACTCCATAAAGAGGACCTTTCTCTCCATGGTAATGGTTGTTGAGACTTTGGGGGATTGAAGAGCTCTCCCCTTGAATTTCATTTGTACATCATATGCTTGGAGCTTGAATGGAGGATTGGACTTATAATTTCATTTTATGTGAGGCTTTCATTATGCACTTATTTTTCACATGCTGCTTTTTGTATTAGTAAACCCTCATAGAATGTTACAAATTTCCTTGTAATGAACTATGCTTCATTGGGATAGAGTTATGTGAGGATGTTATCCCTTTTATTGCTATTGTGGTTGCATTAACCTTTCATTTAATAAACCCAAGTTTTGCTAGATTGACATAACCACACTTTCATGACAATGCTTAAGTATGGCACCTTTAGCCTTCCAAGGTAATTTTCTTCTATAAAAATCAGCAAGTCATGGGTGATTTGAGGCAGGCAAGCATAGCAGCCCCTATTTTTCCCTACATATTCATGCATTCACCCTCTTTGATCTATGCTTCCTTGAATCCATTTGCCCAAGGTGTGATTAGGCACTTGGTCTTGGGGTTTTCCCTCATCTTTCCTTCTCACACCAGTCATTCTTCCATACACTACATCCATTCATTTTGCTTGCGCTTACTCTTCACTAAAATACTTTGTATCTCCACTTTATAGCCTTAGCAATCCTACCTTTTAGGGAAGCCCCCCTTGAGTTGGAGAAGAGCCAACGAAAAGTTAAAGGAAGAGCTATCGTGGTGACAATGGGTAGCCTTCATGAGTTGCACAAGACTAGCCCCTTGATGTTTGGGACTTTATATCATTTGGGGGTGCTAGATTTTGTTGTAACAATCACCAAATGAACAAAAATGTAGACTACATGACGTATAACCAACATGGTCAATGCAACGCAAAACACTTACCAACCACCTGATTAATCACTAACTCTTCAACCAGATGAGAATCAATGTTGGTTGAATATTTCAGCCTATATACAATAGATGTAGAAGTTGATTTCCATTTCAAGACGTCGTCCTCTTCCACACCTACGTACCAAAGTGTTACAAAAATCATGAACCAGGGCTCTAAAACCTACAATAATCTATAGTCTCACCCACACCTGCAAAATCCACCTCATGTGATTGATTCTCATCCACCTGTGTCGAATCACGTGGTCTCTTTACATCCATCCACCAATCATATTGTATTGCTCTCACTAGGACTAATAATAATGCATCCTGTTGACCGCCTATTCAGCTAGGGGTCAACTCATGTGCCATGAAGTATACATCACCTGATGCAAATATGTTGAAGACAGTATTGGTTCTACTTGGGCATTTTATGCTCCAGCACAAAATTTTGTAAACGAAATTTCCGCACCGCTACGTGGGTTAATAATGTAATAAGTCTACATGGATCATAGTTAGGTCAGGTACCTTGGGATGTTTTCATTAGGAGAGTTCCTTTCACCGAGGGTTTTTTATCCTCAGGTTGTCAATTGGGCTTTTCAGCCTGGTTGACTTCCCATGAGTTTTTCCCTCACACGTGCAATAATTCCTCCAAAGTGGTGAACGGCGTTCTAATGGTCTCATCCTTTGGTAGCTATTGTTTAGGAATGTTGTAAATGACCATGCCAGACAGTGTAGAAAGTTTCGCGGAATTTCGTCGAGTCTAGATAGGTTTTTTTTAATTAATTAAAATTAATTAATTTTCCTGAGGTTGGAATTTTAATTATTTAATTAATTAAATGTTTTTGAGTAAATATTGTAAAAACTGGGTCTTTGGGCTTTTGATAGGGGTATTTGTGCTCAAAAGAAATGGAATAGCACCCCCTACACCCATAAACCAAGTTTCAGCTCAGTCGGACGAAGTTTACTATGTCTTTGTCCACTCAGAGTCAGTGTCAATCAAAACAGCAATTTTAATTGCTAAGGTGACATTAACAAAATGTCAAAACTATTGTAATTTTGAGTTAGTGAGTAAGTGTTAAGGTGGCAATGAGCAAGTTAGACCCTCCTAACCTACCCAAACCCATCCTAACAACTTAACAACTTAATTTACCCACTTAACTTACCCCCTCACCTCTCTAGCTCATGCCCTAGGGGGAAAAACGTCCCCCCTCATCCCAAACGTTGGTTGTTTGCTTTGAAACTTGGAGTGGGCCCCTCTTAGGTGAGGTGCGCCCTTCCTAAACCCTAACTACACCAATACCCTAACCCTTACACACTCAACTCTCTCCCTAACCTCACGCCCCTCTCTAAAATTGCGCCCCCTTTGAGGGAGACCCACTCCCTCTCACCCAAACCTAAAGCTAAACACCCAAACCTCAACGTGGACCCTCCTAACTTACCTAGTGCGCCCCCCCTAACCTAGTTTCTAACCTATCCAAGGCTCACACCTCTCCAACTCATCAATCCATTGATCAAAACCCTAGCTTGGGCGCCCCTCTCATTGAGATGTGCTCATTTGTTCTTGATTTGACACTTGGACTTCATCCAAGTGCCTTCACTTTGCCTCTAGAGGTATAAAGAGAACCCCTCCTCACCCTTTTTCCTCACCA
>ML783828.1:291273-309337 GCA_009831015.1 Picea engelmannii | reverse complement strand
CTTCAAGGCTTCCACCTTCTCCTACATCACTAGACTGTGGGAGTTCTATTTTCATTACATCTTCAATCCTTCCACCTCCTCCATCACTGGATTGTAGGAACTCTACTTCCACTTATGCTACATACACAACATCACATGATGACTTCTCAAACTTCTGCACTTCACTTCCTTGCAAGTCCACTAATTTGTCAAACTCAAACCAATCAACATCAATCTGATTCATATCAGAATTTTCATTGATTCTAATATCCTTGCTCACAACCTCATTTTTGCAAGGATCCACCAACCTATATGCCTTCTTTCTGTCAACATACCCAACATATAACAATATTCTAAAAGTTGTGACATCATAAGCAACTGAACCAAAGATTTTTAAATGGTTTACTTTTGGTTTCACACTGGTCCAAGCCTCCTCCAGTGTAGCTTCTATCACAATTTTGTTGGGACTCCTATTCAACAAATATATTGCTTTATTCATTGCTTCAGCCCAATGTTCATCTGGAACTAACTTATCTTGCAGCATTTTCTACATCATGTCTAAAACTCTATTACTCTGCCTTTCACCATCACCTCTCTGCCTCAAAACTCCTTTCTAACAAAATCAGCAAACATAACAAAAGGATCTCTCCTATAGAACTGAAGAACACTTATCTTCCTACCACATTTTTCCTCTACCTTTGCCTTAAACTTCATAAAAACATTTAAAGCATTCATCTCTTGCTTAAGAAAGAAGACCCAACGTTTGGGAAAAATCATCAACAAAAAGCATAAAATACCTTGCACCCAATACTAATGGTGTTCTTTTTGAGCCACATCGACATGTACAAGCTCCAATGCTCTCCATGCTCCCATGTCAGTAGCTTCTTTGTGTTGCTTTCCTACTAAGCATGTTATACATCTCCCTTCCATCTTCTCTATATCAGGCACGCCATCAACCATCCCAAACTTAGAATGGAAAGATGTGGAAAACACAAATGCCCATATCTTCAATGCCAAAGTACATTGACATCGAACTCTATGTTATCTACCATTCTATTGTCTATCACCCTTAAATTCATAAATCACTGCAATAATAATGCCGACAAACTCTAACACCTATTGCCACACACAATTACTTGCCAATCTCATCAATTAAGTGTCAATCTCATGCACCAAATTTCATAAAAAGATAATTGTTCTGAAGAAAATCTTTCTATGTCCAAAAAATAAAATCTATTCTGGAAATCATAAACTTCAAAGATTCAAGCAATTTTTTTTTGAAATTTACCCTTCAAATTTCGTCTTTTCAATCCTGCATACTACCTACTTTGTCCCTTAGTGGAATTCACAACAGTTTGTAGCATAGCTATGTCTCCACACCTCACGTGAATTGTCTCTTATGCATGCAGGTGATTCCCACAAATGATGTATCAAACAATGTCAAGGGTATTCTCACACGGATTTTGGAATCTTTATCCACGCGGGTCTCTATCCAGTGATCCACGCAGTCAACATTGGTAGTCTTCCCACAAACAACATGACTACTTATCACAGTTTCTCTTCTTTGACACAGGTATCATCTTCTAGATAACACAACTGCTTGCTTGACCAAGACTGAGGACCCTGTTATCACCTGGAAATTCTCACCTTGCAAAACTTACAGGAAATTCCCACTGTCACCTCGCTTATCTCCTCTCACTTCGATGTTAATGCTTGAAACAAGCGATGATTAATAACAGTCAAAATGAAATAAATACTGCTGTTCTGTTTTATTCCTGCATTTTAATATTAAAAACAGAGATCTAAAACTGTCCCTAAAAGTAGAAAATTCACATGGAAAATGATGCAAAAAACTATTCTAGACTCTAAACTATGGGCACCAATCCCAATGCAAGTGTATACAAAAGACTGATAAACTAAGATGCAAAAACAGAGATTGCAGCAAAGCTAATATAACTGTTTTAATGCTGTCTACGCTAAATTAAATGCTGTTTTTGAATATTGTTTATATTTTTTAATGTTTCGAAACTTTTCCAATACACGGAAATAAAGAAAAATGTAACGTGTCTCACTATTTCTGCACTAAAAACGAAATTACAGCAAGTCAAGCTTGCTGTAATTAACAGAAAATTGAATAAATACAACTTAAGATACCTGAGCAATATGCCCAAAACGCCTAAGATGCACAATTTTTTAAATAAAAAAGTGGTTTTGCTTTTATGTGAATAATTAAATGACTAGAACAATAGACCAGTGCCTTATGGAGTCAAGAAGATGAAAAGAAGAAAGCGAGTAGGGAGGACGAAATTAACCTATTCCTAATACTTAAAATCTATCAAGATGAAACTGAAAGCAAGTAAAAATCTACATAAATTATAGAAGTCTTGCACACTTAAAACAAGAGATAGTCACCAAAAGAAACTTGATTGTCTTTATTACCAAGAAGGTTGTAGGGTGAACAAGGTGCTTGATAGGTCCAGACAGAAAAGAATTCTCCAATAATGTGATCCTCCTTTGCAGAATAGGATAGATACAATCACAACGTTGCAAGCTCAAATCCAACTATCACAATGCTCTCAATATCATTTTTTCAAGAAAAGAATAAGCAAAGAGGGGTGGAAGGAAATAATCAACAAGCTCTAGTGATCAAATCACTCACAAAACTAAAACCCTTTGCACCTTCAATGCAATATATAGAAGGAGAGTGACAGAATAGAGGATAGATAGAAATAGAAGTAAAATTATTATTCACCAAGAATAGTGCTCCTCTTTTGAGAGAAAATAGCACGTGTATGAAGAAACTACTCCAAAACTTCACCCTCCTTCCATAATGGCCACCTGCAAGAGAAAATATACTTGTACATGGTTAATTTCTTCTTTTAATGCACTTTTTTCATGCCTATAATAGGCACTACGAATTTCCTAAGGAGAGAATCCCCTAATATTAAGCATTATGTTATGGAATAAATGAGGATCAAAATTAGTATGGTGGGATAGGCTAATTTTAGGAAGGAGAAACTTTAAAAATAGGAATTAGCTTCCCTAAAAAGTGCACACCCCTCTCTAAGTAAAAATAGCAATGTAGGCTCATAAAAATAGCATGAAAGGCTCCTCTAGGCCAAGTGCACCCTAGGTAAGGTCACATGAAAACCTCTCAAGGCTCTTAATGTCCTAAAATAGCAAGTACACCTCATGTGAACAACTGCAGACAAATCAGGCTACATGTTGCAAATTTTCTGGAGTTTGTCGCTTGTCCTATGAGCCTGTGGAGGAATACATGGAGTTGTATTTCCTTCATGTTTTGAAGCCTCCTAGCTTTATCCTGACCTTAGCATTAGGAGGAAAGCTGAAGAATGTAACAAGCTAATCATACCGCCACATACTCTACCTCTGTGGAACTGAGTGCCATACAAGTTTGCTTCTCACTGAGTCACGAGATCACAGTTGATCCCATACTAAAGCAACATGCAAATGTACTTTTCCGGTCTGTGACATTGCCTGCCCAATCAGAATCTGTGTAGCTCTGCAATCTTATCTCACAATCCAACATATATCTGAGTCCATAATCGAATGTACCCTTTAGGTACCTCATCACATGTTTGGTCATAATCAGGTACTGACTCAATGTTTTCACCGCAAAACATATATTTGTCCTCGTGTTCTTCAAATTTATCAACGAACCAAATTTTCACATCACATTGTACCAAATCAGTACACTTGCTCAGTTGCAACTCAATCTGCACAATCATGTGCTAGCTCTATGTGCTTTCTGCAAAGCACTATCTGTCTTACTACCTGAGAGTATGTCCTCTACTCTCTCTGCAAATGTTCCTACTCGGACTGGGACTCTACACCTGCAGCTGCTCTTTCTGAAGTTGAGAATGACTGCTCTATTCTCACTATAGTTGTTGAACTCTGAGAGTAGATCCTCTACTCTATCACGACAATAGCTTCATTTGAAACTGAGTGACTCAATAACTGACACTGAAGGTAGCTTATCCTCTTTCTCTGGAGGTAACTCAATCTTTTACTGTAGTCATGTCTCCATGGCCCGACTCATGTACTGCACCAACTAGCATTGGAGATAACTCAATCTCAAATACAGAGATTGTCATACCTACTCCCTCTGAATTTCATACTGTATCGGCTTCTTTTAATGGATCATGGTTGTTTTATAGTTGATCTAACTGGCTGTATTCATGAGCACCGGAACTATTTCTTTGGTATTATCCGTTCTGGAGGTGTATTGTTCTCTGCATGAGCAAGTTGGCTCCCTCTGAGTCTACAATATCCTTAGAGTCTCTACAAGATATACTTGGTGTTGGTTACCAAGTCTTAATATGAAAAACTTAGTCAGACTCCAAACGAATTTTGCTTCCTGTCAAGGTGGCCTCACTGTCCACTAACCAGGTCTTCTCATTGGGAAACTGCAGGACACTGTGAGCCATACATGATGTTGATGCATGACACTAATGAGCTCCCGTACCAGGAACATTCAAATTTTAATGTGCTCGTTTCACCATAGATAATATTACATTATTGTCACCCAACATAGGCACACATGCCACCCCCAAGCACAGAAAGTATCTTTTGGCTTTAAATGAGATCTTGTTGAATTCTCGTTCCAGGGATAATGATCCAACAAGCTAAGATAAAAATGCATAAAGACTAATGTTATTAAACTTAAACTGAAATCAAATATGAAGGGTGTGTACTTGAAGCGTGCATTGTCAGACTACTTGCTTGATCTGTACAATGTCTGGATGAATAATGATACTTCTTCACAATTTGCACTTGGCCCTCATGATACAAAAATTCTCCAGCTCTTTTACTTCCTGAAGTTTAATGTAGGAAGAAACAAGATATTGCTATTAATATCACTTGATATGGATCAAGTGCTTCGGAAGCACTGAGTCCTATATCACAAAAGATATAGTTCACCTGAATCATCTTCTTTTGTTCTTTTCTAATCAGGTTCATCTTCTCCTGCAAAATGAGCATGATGTCTTTTAAACTTCCTGTTTCTATTTTGGTCTTTTTCTTAGGGACAATTTCTTGCAATATGTCCCATCTTCTAGCAAATGAAGCATCTGAAGCTTGAGAGATCTTTATGAGAATCTTGTCCTTTATGAGGCTTCTGAAATATTTTGTGAGAGTAAACTTCTTTCTTGTTCTTTCTTTTTCTTGCGTGAGCTGTTAGCGCTTGATCTTCATTGCTTTCTATCTTTTCCTTTCTTGCCTCTACTCTGGCTTCTTCTTGAGTACAGTCTTCCCACAATCTGTTGAACTTAGTTAACTTCCTTCTAGAGCAAATTCCTTGGATGAAGGATTCCCAAGAATTTGTGAGACCATTCAATGTGGTCATCGTTAACTCAGCTTCTTCAACTGAGTCTCCAATAGCTTCAAGCTTTTCTTTAATCTGGGACACTCTTGTGAAGTAAGATTGTATGGTTTCTGAATTTTGCTTCTTGACATTCTTGAGTTGTGTCCTCAAGGTCATTTTCCGATTGATGTTCTTGCCTTCAAACAGACAGGATAAGGCATCCATCATTTGCTTTGGGGTTTTTAACGCTAAAACATGAGGAATCAAGTGGTTCTTGATGGAGTCGGCAATGATCCTCTTTGCTTTGATCAGATCCTTCTTATATTTGGCTTTGGCCTCATCTCACTCTAGCTCTTCAATATCTTTTTCAACAAAACTTACAAGGTACTTCCATGCTCTGTACTTCCATGAATGAGCATCACTCTGTACTTCCATGCTCGGAAGTCATCGGCTCCTTCAAGCTTTTCGTCAAGCTTGGTACTCGTAGTCATCCTGCTCGGAACAAGTAAAATAACAAATAACTTTTCAAGATGAGAATCTTAGACCTTACCAGAAAGATTGTTGAGTCAAAGATGAATTCTGTCACAAAATCTACAGCCACTACAACCAGACCTAAGGTTTATGAGGAAACCCTATTTTTTTTTAACTTGTAAAATTTGAGTTCTAGTCCAAGGAATAGATTCGCCTTGCCTAGGCGAGTTCAGAGGTGTGCTTACTTTCCCCAACGTCCTCCTTAAACAGGGAAAACATCACACAGGGTTTATACAATTGCAAGCAATTGCGGCAGCTGCAACAACAGTTGCAATTTACAAAATTTCGACAAACTGAGAGTTTATGCATAGGAAGAGGTGTGCTAGGGTTAGGAGAGTCTTCCTAAGCTCTTAACTTCTTCAACGTGTTCTTCTATGCTGTGAAAATGCCTTCTTTCAGGCCCGCTCTGATACCATGTTGATTTTTCGTCTTAAGCAGTTAACTAGATTAGTGTTCTTTTACTATGAAACCATTAGCACAATAACTGCATATAAAGGATCATTGAAAGAATAACATTCACAGCATACACAAGATTTACCCTAGGAAAACCCCCCAAGGGAAAAAACCCAACAAACTTCCTCAATATAGATTCACCAACCAAGAACAATGCCTCTCTCCAAGAGAGAGATAACAAAGCAAAAGATCCTCCTCAAACCCTTGACTAGGGAAGAGTAGCGCACCACTTAACCAAGATATATCCAAGAGATATCTCCAAGAACCTTCACAACGTCACCTCCTAGCTGCAGTAGCTTCTCCCTCCAAGACTTGCGCACTTCTTCTTTAGCCACAGAACTTGTGTTGTGAGTGTATTCAAATGAGGTGCTGGCCTCTCTTATAAATAGTAGTTGGCCAGCCTAAAATTAGGTCTGGGCCGACCTATCACTTTATCTTTCTATTTTTCATTTTACTTGTCAAGGCACAATAGGGCCGACTTTTACAAAGGCACAATAGGGTCGTCTTAACAAATATAATATAATAATATTCTTTAGGGTTTTGTCTTAGTCAAATACAATAAGGATATCTTCCGAAGCTACTCAAACTTCAACAAAAACAGAATTTGATTTTTCTATTAACTTTGAAAACAAAAGATGACAACTACAACTCAAAACTCAAACTCCCGAACCTGAAAAATGGTATGTGTTGCTTCTCCTGTATAGACTAGGCAAAAGAGGGGTACAATGTATCCACACACATGCATAGTGGTGCCTTAACTAGTAGAAGAAAAAACTAACCATAGTGCACCCATCTACAAGGATAACCAAGCTAAAAGAGAAGAGAACCCTCCTAGAGATTTGTTCCCTTCACTAAGCTGGTAACTCCTCATGCAAGATCACCCTTCACTAAGCTAGTAGCTCCTCATGCAAGAGTCCCCTTGTTATCTTAGGGAACCATGCCCTCACTCTTTATGCATGCAAACTAAATAAAGCACAAAAATTAATTTAGAACTGAAATATTGAAATAGAAAAGAAACTAAATACAGAAATAGAGTGAAGGGGCCCGCATTCATGCTTTTGGCATACATGTGGCTCCCTTCTCTCCCTCTCCTCCATAAAGACCGGTGCCCCTTTCAATTCGGTTGAAAAACTGCTAAAGAGAGGAGCATTGTTGTTGTTGTAGAGGTAGCTTTGTTGAACGAGAATCCACAACAAGCTAGAACATTGTTCAAGCTACAAAGGTAAACCTATGCTCCCTCTTAGCAAGGAAAGTGTTTCTCCACCACACCAAGTTGCTCCTTGGACATGTTGAACTTCCCATTTGCCAGGGGCTTAAGCACGATATCAACAACTGATTGATCTTTAAGAATGCACTGAAGAATCGTCACTCCCTTTTGAAATTTGTAATTGATTAAGTGGTACCTGATCTCAATATGCATGGACCAATCATGAAACATTGGATTCTCATAGAATTTGATACAACTTTGATTTTCACACTAAATCATGGTAGTGTCCAAGGTCCGTCTGTCAACTTTGTTAATAACTTGTAAAGCTAGATGGCTTCACAACTAGTAGAGTTAGTTGTCATATACTCTACCTTTGCTAAATTGAGTGCCATTAAACTCTGCTTCCTATTGAACTAGGACACCTTACGTGAACCCAAAGTGAAGCACCACCCTAAAGTGCTCCTCSAATCACTAGCACTACCTACCCAATCAAAATTTGTAAGCCCAATCAACACCAACTCCCCACCACCAACATACCTCARACSAAAATGCATTGTGCCCTTCAATTACTAGAGAACATGTTTTACAATATCCCAATGAACCCGCTTGGGCGCCACCATATACCGACTCMAGGTATTAACTGCAAAACAAATGACATGTCTAGTATTTACCAAATACATGAGGGAACCTATCAACTTTCATATATTGATGGATCRATAAATAGGAATCAACAAATGACTTCAAATTTACCACCACAAGAGTAGCCATGAGCCTACATCTAAAATCTCTTCAAACTCTTGACCACATGCTTAACCTGCCCATGGAAGACCTCACTTGGACTCTGTCATACGACTAGACCCAAAATTTAGTGTATCGGGCCAATGTCCTTCATGTTAAACTATGTTTCCGACTCTAACTTACCCAATGTTATGAGTTTATCTAAACTTCCTATAAGAATAAGATCATCTACATACAAGACTAAAACAAGTATATAAGAATCATCCACCAAATAGTAAAGATTGGAATCTACATTTATTTTAGTAAAACCCTAAACTAGAAGATACTCATTGATCCTAGAGTACCATGCACGTGGTGGTTGCTTCAGCCCATAAAGGACCTTCAACCTGCAAACATGGGCTTCACACCCATGCACCTCAAAAGCCTCTATTGGTTGATATATGTACAACACCTCAATCAAGCCATTAAGAAATGTTAGCTTCACATCCATTTGATATAAATGCCAACCAAAGACTGATGTTAAATACATAATGAATCTGATGGAGGTATACATGGCAACAAGAGAAAAAGTCTTCTCATAGTCAACTCCCTCTTTCTAGGAGAACTCTCTTGCCACAAACCAAGCTTTGAATTTCCCTATGTTGCCATCCACTCCATGCTTAACCTTGTACAACCACCTAAAGTCAATCGCTGACTTTCTCTCCGGTCTAAGCACAATCTCCCACACATCATTCTTCGTGATGGAGTTATACTCCTCCACCATGGCCTCCTGCCAAAACTGCTACCCTACTGTCTCCTCAAAACTAGAAGGTGTGAATCCACTAAAACCCAGCAAAGTGAACCAGAAAACTCCAACAATATTTCACTCAAAAATTATTTAGCACTTGAAAAAAATTCTGAAACTGTTATTTTTTGTTACAGCTAGGTTTATTCACAGAAAAATTAAAATGCACAGCAGAAATAAATCTGACCAACAATGAAGAAGATAACAACAATCACATCACATGAGAGACAAATATTTTTGGATGAAATAACCCCTGGAAAAACCCAATGTGAGAAAACCCATTCTTCAGTTTGCATATTTTTATTATGCAGCAAAAAATAGAGAGATTTCTTACAAAGCAAATCGATTTAGCCAATAGCTGAGAGAAATCCCAGCATTTTTCCTCCTCAACAATTTGTACGGCCCTCTCCCAATCCTCTAAACCAGATCGACCCAAAAAAGGACCCTGCATGAGCCTCTGCGCAAATCGTACGACCTATTACATCAACCCTACGTCAACTTGTATGACTCTCTCAGATCTGAAGTTTTGACCTATGCGAATGTCTAGGAAGCAAGTCAATCTCCCTGCTAGAAGTCTCCTCCATTCTCTTTGCAAATCTCCTCTGACAAAGCCTCAAGCAATCTCCTTCTTCAATCTGAAAATCACCCTCTCTCAATGAAAGAATGCGCCCATCCACCAAGTCGATTTCATTTTATCTCAATGAGCAAGCAAAAATCCTATCTCCAAAGAGATCAAGGGTTGAGATCGACCCTCACTCTCTCAATAAGATGGATGGCCAAGATTAAAAGACCATCACTTAAATTATTTTCACTTTTTACTATAGAAAAAGTGCTCATTAAGTCAACATTAAAATATAACACATTTAATGTACTTTTTCCTAAGTTAAACTTAGGAAAGAGATTTAACCCATCAACTTGGCTAGTTTCATTCTCCCCCACCATGCTAGGGCACCACCACATGGAAGAAGACCTACTGAGTTACACTTCTCAACACTCCCTCTTAACAAGGAAGGGATTTTGAACCAACCCCATCTTGTCTCTGAACTTCATGATTTTTTGTCTGCATAGTGCCTTCGTAAATATATCTGCCATTTGATCATCTATCTGTATGTATTGGAGCCTCACAGCTCCCCTCTATACACAATCTCGTAAGAAGTGATAGCAGATGTCTATATGCTTGCTACAATCATGAAACTCAGGATTCTCAGAGAGCTCGATGCCACTCTGATTATCACAATGTATTACAGTAGCCTCTAACTCCTTGTCGAACAGTCGCGAAAGCAATTTCCTCAACCACAGTGTCTCACATGCTGTTAAACTAGCTGCCATGTATTCTGCCTCAGCAAAGCTCAATGCCACTAATCTCTGCTTCCTGTTGAACCAGTATATAATACCCAATCCTATGTTGAAGCAACACCCTGAAGTGCTCTTCCTGTCCTCTACACAACCATCTGTGCCACAACTCACTCAGATCTGTGCTACTACCGACTAATGCTTTTGTTGGCTCAAAATGCAACCTGTATACTTTCTCACTTCAAACCCCAATTACATTATCCATCTTGGTTGTAGACCCCTTTGGTCTAATGTATACCTTTCCTCCATGAAAGGTCACCTCAAACCCTTTATCCTCCAGGGTCTAAACTGAAATGAGGTTCTTGGTAAGACCAATAACATACAATAAGTTAGCAAAACGGAGTGGTTTACCCGACTCTCTCTTAAAGACACAATGCCTATGCCTTGCACCTTATAGCGCACATCATCTCCCAGCTCAATATGAAGATTCACGCCTCCCTCCTGCAAGCTACTGAAGAACTCCTTGCCCCCAGTCATACGACAAGAAGCGCCATTATCCACATACCAAACACTTGTGACAGTTGAACTCGACATACATGCAATATGCCAATAAGGCAGAAATCCTCCTCAAAGCTCTTCACAAACTCTACTCCTGCAAAGGCTGCTATCTGTGGCTTACTCTTTTTCTTTTCCACACACTGTGAAGCAAAGTGTCCAAACTTGCGACAATGGAAACACTTGACTTCGGAGAAGTCAATGTTCTTCTTCTTTCCACCTTCTCCACTCCTGGAGCCCTTCTTCTTAGACTTTCCCTTGCATTTGCTTGCAAGAGCCAAAGCCTCCTCATCCACAACCTGAGACGCTGTAGATGATCCACTCACCTGACCAAGACGAATTTCCTCCTATACAAAAGCGCTACCAGTCAAGGAGCTTCTCTCAAGCTACAATCCCATGCACAAATGTGTCCCATGGATTTGAAAATCCATTCAAGGTTATACGTACTAACTCAGAATCCTCTGTCTTTGAGCCAACTACTGCAAGCTCATCCCTAACCTATGTAAGACGAGTGAGGTAGGGACCCACACCTTCTCCCTTTTCCATCTTGATACCTCGCATCCTTTCTCGAAGCACCATAATCATGTTTTCATTCTTACTCTGATAGAGGCCACCCAAGGCAATCCACATGTCCTTAGTAGACGTTTTCCCTGAAAGGTGTGGGATTATGCGAACCTTTACCCCTTCAAGGATTATGTTCATAGCCTTCGCTTCACCCTTCTTCCGGGCTCCCAGCAAAGCTACATCCGTAGGAGCTGTTGCTTTATCATCAACATGTTCAAGGACGTCACTGACATCCAAGATTCTGGTAACCCTCTCTTTCCAGGTAGGTAAGTTCTGAGTGCCTTGAAGTCTATCCTCAACTCTCAAAGTCATGGCCATTTCTAAAAGTGTCTTTGTCCAAACCCTAACACTGCCTTACTAATTGATTATGTGCTTAGAACTGAAATCGATCTCCTTAACCAACACGTTGATGTTGTTACTTCAACAAGACGGCTCTGATACCATGTGAATCCACTAAAACCCAGCAAAGCGAACCAGAAAACTCCAACAATATTTCACTCAAAAATTATTTAGCACTTAAAAAAAATTATGAAATTGTTATTTTCTATTACAGCTAGGTTTCTTCATAGAAAAATTAAAATGCACAGAAAAAATAAATCTGATCAACAATGAAGAAGATAACAGCGATCACATCACATAAGAGAAAAATATTTTTAGGTGAAATAACCCCTGGAAAAACCCAAACCAGTTCTTCAGTTTGCAGATTTTTATTATGCTGCAGAAAATATAGAGATCTCTTACAAAGCAAATCAATTTAGCCAATAGTTGAGAGAAACCCCAGAGTTTTTCCTCCTCAACAATTCGTACGACCCTCTCCCAATCCTATGAACCAGATCAACCCAAAAGGGACCCTGCGTAAGCCTCTGCACAAATCGTACGAATGTTGCGTCACTGCTACGTCAACCTGTACAGCTCTCTCAGATCTGAAGTTTCGGCATTTGCAAATGTCCAGGAAGCAAGTGGATCTCCCTGCTAGAAGTCTCCTCCATTATCTCTACAAATCTCCTCTAACAAACCCTCAAGTGATCTCCTTCTTCAATCTGAAAATCGCCCTCAATGAAAGAATGTGCCCAACCACCAAGTCAATTTCATTTTAGAACAATGAGCAAGCAAAATCCCTATCTCCAAAGAGATTAAGGGCTAAGATCAACCCTCACTCTCTCAATGAGATGGATGGCCAAGATTAAAAGACCATCACTTAAACTATTTTCACTTTTTACTTTAGAAAAAGTGTTCATTAAGTCAACATTAAATATAACACATTTAATGTACTTTTTCCTAAGTTAAATTTAGGAAAGAGATTTAAGTTTTAATCCATCAACTTGGCTAGTTTCATTGTCCCCCACCATGCTAGGATGCCACCACATGGAAGAACACCTTCTGAGTTACACTTCTCAACAAAAGGCTCTCCATCAATATGTAAGACATCAATTCCACATAACTTAGAAATTTCCTGGGAGAATGACTTACCTGAAATGAAGTTTTAGGGGATCCAACTTGCTCTTGTGCCTCGTGTAATGTCTAGGTGAGCCACCTAGGCTTTCTCACTGAGCTGGAAAGTAAAGAGACATCCCCTGCACCTCCAGAAGCTTGTTGATCTGAATCCAATTTCGCTGAAATATGCAGATCAACCTTTGGGGCAGCAAGCTCCTCTACCTCCTTAGTTACTGTTGGAGGTTCCTAAGACTTGGATGACCATGCATCTTTGTTGGAGGACCATGCATCCTTGTCAAACTTGACATCTTTAGCCATAACTACCGTCTGCTGAGATGGAATATAAACCCTATCAACTTTCAAGGTCTCGTTGTAATCCATAAAGATACCCTTCAAACTAGAAGGTCCAACTTGGTCCTTTTTTCATCAAGAATATGAATGTAAACAAGACAACCAAAAAACAGAAAGATGTGCTACCTAAGGCTTATTGCCTGTGAATGCCTCCTTTAGTGTCTTGTCCTTCAAAACTCTGTAATGACAACTATTCAAAATATAGACAATTGTAAGACATGCTTCCCAAAGACACCTGAGAAAATCTAGATCATGAATCATAGATTTGGTTGTCCCTATGATGGACCTATTCTTCCTCTCTGTAACCCCATTCTATTGAGGGTTGTAGGGGCACTATCAACTCCCTCTTGATTCCTACTAGCCTACAAAAAGTGTCAAACTCTTTGGAGGTATAATCCCCTCCATTGTCAAACCTTAATACCTTAATCTTCTTTCCTAATTGATTTTATATAAGAGCCTTAAATTCTTGAAACTTCTCGAAGAACTCATCCTTGTTCTTCATGAAGTAAATGCAGGATTTCCTAGAGGAATCATCAACAAAAGACACCTAACAATGTTACCTAATAAGAAGGCTAAACTCATGGGTCCACGTAGATCTGAGTGGATTAAGTCGAGAATATCCCTTGGCCTACGCTCACTACTAGGAAAAGTAACCTTCACATGCTTGACGAGTGCACAGCCCTTGCACATTCCTTTCTTCTCAACCTTGAAGTCTGACAATCCCTACACCATGTTCTTCAAAATTGGCAATGCTAAATAGTGCAAGTGACCTAGTTTCTTGTGCCAAAGTTCACACAAATTGTCACTATCATGCACTAGGGCTCCCACAAGATGCCATGAAAATAGACCACCCTCTCAAATACCTCTGGCCAACACTTGACCAGGATTTCGGCATCTCTTCCAAATGTGGACTTGCTAATCATCAAACAACCATATATCCTAGATCTATCATTACTAAGACTAAAAGGAGATTTTAAGTTTTCCAAATATATATAAAACACCAATGAGCTCAAGGATATCACCTGATGGTATCTAAAATGAGATGTATCCGACTCCTGCAACTAGGTACATGGCATCATCACCAAGTTCCACTTGCATTCCTGCCTCCTGCACCTAAAGTTTGTTGATGGCCTTATTGTTAGAGGTCATATGTTTGGATGCTCCATTGTCCACATACTAACAAACACCACACAAGGTGTTAGATGACAAGCACGAGACCATAGAGAAGAGTGTCTCAAGCTTAGATGAAAGCTCATCCACTCTGGCCAATGCATCTACACTCCCTGCAAAGTGCTTTTGCCATTGTTACTTGCCCTTTCCCTTCTTCTAATAGCATTGGGAAACATAGTGCCCAAACTTCTGATCTTCATCGAGTAGGCAGTATCTATCCTTACTCCTGCTCATCCTCATGGCTCTAAATTATTGTTTGTGCATGCAAACAAATAAAGCACAAACAATAATTCAGAACTGAACTGAAAAACTAGAAACAGAAATAGACTGAAGGTGGAAGCATGCATGCTTTTGTCACAAAAATGCATGCACCTCCTTTCTCTCTCTCCTCCATAAAGACTATTACACTCTTCAATTCTGCTGTATAGACTGCTGAAGAGAGGTGCACTGTTGCTGCTGTATGGGCTGCTGTGTTGGAGGATGTGCTGCAAGCTGGAACACTGCCCAAGCTACACAGGTAAACTAACAATAATCTCATGGTGAATGAGTAGTTTTTAACTTTTTAAGGCTGTTTGGTATGCATATTTATAATGAGCAGCTAGCAGATTTTGTTAAATGATTTGACAAACATATAGAAGCAAAATGGAGAGATCTGTAACTAGGCAATTTGCAGATCTGTTTATATGTTGGGATTTGTGCCCTGAGAACAGGAAAAATATTCCTCTTTAAGTACAATTGTTCATTGTTTATTTTCTTGGGCTTCCTCGTGTATTTGATTGGACAGAAGTGAAATATATACTCCTGTAATTTATTTTTCAGAATCAGCCCTAACGCTGAATGTTCAAAGGAAATAAATCCAGGAAGCTCAAGTTTGAGGTGAAATCTCTGAATTTGCATTGAGCTGCGAATTTCTCAAAATTTCCACAAATGATACATAAAAAATTTTGGAAACATACCTGAAAGTGGTCCCTACAGGAGAAAGACCTAACAATGCACCTTATTAATTTTCAACACTCTAAAATTTCTGAATTTCTGAATTTGTATTGAACTGCGAATTTCTCAAAATTTCCACAAATGATGATATGTATTCACTTGTGGTTATTTGCTATTATGGCTAATCGCACTCATTATTGTATTACTAGGTTATGGTTTAATAGCTGATCTAGTCAACTTTATTTTTTATTATTTTAGGTGGCCAAGGATGACCTAGGAATTTGCATGGGCCCATAAACCCCTTATGGGAGAAGGCACCCCACCTCATAAGCTGTGTATAAATACACACCTCATGAGTCATTTGTAACATCATATTCATTCATTTAGCGATTGATTGGCCTATGGGCACCTACATCTCGTGTTTCATCTAGTCTTCTCTTTCCAAAATTGACGCTACACGTGTTTGGCATATCTCTCTCTACAGTTGTAATGCGCATGTTTCAATGCTGCTCTCTCTCTTTTACAGGAGGTTGTAGGGTTTGTTGGTGGTTCCATCCAATATTCGTTTATCTCTTGTGATCTCAACACATCTATGGTTTTTGCATGAACCGAATCCAAATTGGAGGGGGCATTCAGATAAATTAAATTCCTGGCCAAATTTTCATATGAAAGGGCCCAATTAAGCCAAATTCTGCTACTATGCTCATAAGTACTCGCCAAGTAATAGAAACTCGGCAAGTCCAAGTGAAAAACTTGTCAGGCGCCAATATGAAAGAAAAACATAAAACAGTAATCATTTTGCTGTCTTTTCTTTCCAGCTACTTTCCAGCATCCAACAAACATGATAGCAGGGGCTTCTGAGATATTTGGGAGCCAGTAATCATGCCCAAAACGCAAGTCCAATTCCAATCTTCTCCAGCTGCAGAAGTCATGGACCAATAGTCTCTGGAGCTCTTTTCTCATCAGTTTCTCTCACATTTTGATTCCAGGCAGCTGCTACAAGAGGGTTTCATAGGGCTATCACTCTATCCACGTTTCCAACTCAAATTTACCCAAAAAGACCAGAATATTAGAGTAGTTTTTCCCTGTTTTGTAGTTTTATTTTGGCTTTCTTTAAGCATTTTTTTGTCATAAAATAACCATAATTTGAAAATGCCAAGAGAAAGAGACCTTTCGTGGAACTATTGCCAAAAAATCAGTGAGACAAAGTCCTATGCAACTTTTGTGACAAGGATATGAGTGGAGGAAAAAGCCAATTCAAATATCAACTATTACAAGTTACAACACCTCTGACCTGATGTAACAGCCTACCTGAAGGCACCTATAGACATCCAATATCAGGCAAATTTGGTCTTATATGTCTTTGAAAAGGTAAAGGCAAAGCGATAGCGTTCACAGTCTAATGGACATACGACTCATATCATTGTATTTACCAACTTAGATCCATCTTAACCCCAGATCTATCAAAGTTCCAAGAGGGATCAACTTTACCCCAGATCTATCAAGCACCAAGAGGAATCAAATTCGATCCCTCTCAGAGCTTTGATATATCTGGGGTTAAGATGGATCTACGTTGGTTTATATATATTTCATTAACTCGTTAAAAAGAAAGACTTAATTATATTATTATTAAAGTATATTATTTTATATCTTAAAAGCTGACGTGATTGACATTCACTCACTCGTGAGAATCTGCCGTATGAGATATGTGAAGTTTGTCACATTTTCATATTGAATAGCATAATCTCTCTCTCTCTCTCTCTCTCTCTCTGCAACTTTATACTACAATGTATCTACATAATTTTATACGGTATCAGACCCAGGTTAATGTAATTATTTCCTAAAGTCCAGGAAATCATTTTTTCTGAAGTTTAGGAAACACTGAAAGAGGTGTCAACTGTTAGGCAGACGGGGTTATCTGTCAGATAATGGCAGCATGCAGCACGCAGGAGAAATTCAGGCAGACTGAGTTTGGTCAGACAGTAGCAGACAGTACCGTCAGACATACAGACAAGTACAACTTTCTAACAGCATGGGACATTAGGCAGACCCTACACGATTTTAACATGAAATGTGCAGGTTACAGGTGTGGACAGCAAAAGTCAGAACTAAAATCATCAGTTAATGTGTGTGATTTTCATAGAATCATATGCTGGACATCATTGTTGCTGGGTTGCTCAAGACATGAAGCAGACACACCTCAACGGGAATAATATCACATGGGGAGGCAGAATAAAAATTCAGTCATTGGTAGCAGTAATTGCTGAAAAGAAAATGTTGAATTGTAGCACGGAATCAACAACATAGTTGTCGGGTTGTGGCAGTCTCTGTCAATACAAGACAGCTTGGATTGAACATGGGCTAATATTGTTTTGTGACAAGTAGGCAATGTAACTTTCTAAACTTGCACCTGCAAAATATTGAAGTCCAGCAACAAAGATGCAAACCTAGGGAAACTTCTTATAAGTCCTACCCACTGTCACCTCAATAGAACTTGCCTTCACATCAGGCCATCTCTCCTCCGCCACACCAGGGGGATTCCCTAATGAGATTACTAGGGCCTTTCTTATAACCCTTAAAACCAATTCAGACTTAGCAATCTGGGAGTTTATGATATGCAATAGATATATGGTGGTGGATTCAAGTAGATCAGTGCCCAATCCTTCGGCAAAGGAGTCAAAACAACTCGAGACTAAGATAACTTGATAATAGACAATTTTCAACCAACAAAAATGCTCCAAACAGCAGT
>ML783828.1:259925-282912 GCA_009831015.1 Picea engelmannii | reverse complement strand
AGTGAAGAGACATCAAATCTCAGCCACTCATCTAATCCAATCTCAACCGTTGGATTAAGAGACCCCTCACCTACCTCATGAGGTCGATTAGGGTAGGAGGGTGCACCCTAGTTAGGGTTGTTGTTCGTTTCATCTTTTGGAGAGCAAGAGAGAGGTCAAGCTTGAGAAGAGGCAGCATTTGCAGAGTTGGGCACGCATCCCAAGGCAGCAAGCTAGCACGAGTTTCAAGGCAAAGTACAACATTGAATGCAGTCCGTACGGTACAGATTTCTAGAGGCTGTACAGCCATTTATTATGCACAGAAATCGAGGGAGATAGCAGAAACATTTCTGAGAAGTTTGGCATGCATCCCAAGGCTGCCATACAGTCATTTATTGGCACAAAAATCGAGGCACCTGCTGTCATTAATTTATGGGTGAAATTCCATACTATCCGTATAGATTTTTGGCACGATTTTCGAGGGCCGTACAGCACAGTTTTCGAGAAGAAAGGACACGCTTTTCGAGGAGTTGTTCCTACTGCATATTCCATACAGTCTTAACAGAAATTTGGCACAGAAACTGAGACAGTCTGTACAGCATTTATTGTTGGGACAGCCGTACAGTTGTACGGATTTCTGGCACAGAAATCGAGGAGCTTTCCCAAGACTGTTCAAAAGGATTTTTGCAGAAGAAAGTCTGAGATAAGTTTTTGTAATTTCTGAAGATGAATATGCTGTAAAAGAAATTTCTCTGAAACTCATAAATAATAAAAAGCCCTCTCTCATTGGTTTTCCCTTGTGGGTTTTTCCAAGGTCGATGTTAGACCAAAAATATCTGTGTCTATAATTTTCTGAGTTTTATATGCTACTGATATTTTATTTCTGCATTATAAACGATGTTCAGAATCCTCATGTTTCAGTTATGAAGTTATTTTTCTGCGGAGTTTTATTTGTTGATATAAACTGGGTTTGGGCATTAAACATTGGCTGAAAAATCAACGAAACTGAAACTGGGTTGGGGTCTGAAAAATTTACATATAATACTTTGAAATTTGCAGATTGCTAGTATGAGTACTTAAGATGAATGTATAAAAATAATTTTATGGGAAATTAAGACAGAATATTTAGGATACATACATGCATATATCTGAAACTATAATGTTGCAACACAAGTTACACAAATTGGTTTCCTACTTAATCATCATCTTGAATAAACACCATTTGCCTCTTGTAGGAGTCTCAAGTTACTCTCAACCTAACCTTGTGGAGCTAAACAAACAGCCTAACTGCCATAATACTGGCATACAATTTTTGACTATCTATTTTCATTTGCGAAAATAGATTTTGTTCAAGGACAAACAAAGATGCTGTGTCCACAAGAATTCTACAGTAATCTGGAGAAGTGGTAAAACCTACATAATGGATAAATTCAATTAATAGATAAGAGGACATTGTGGTTCAATAAAATGCACCAACAGACAACTATGGATAGAAATGACCAGCACAAGCAGAGAATTGGTAGAGCTACCAATTTAAACCAAAGCATTGTCCAATAAACAAATTGAGACCCTGCAGTGAACAATCAGAAAGATACAATCTAATAGATATTAACTGAGTATCATGGAAAGAAACCTTGCAATACAGTGCTCGGTTTAATAAAGGGATGTGTCACTTGATGTATTGGCACAAGCATTTGGTTATTATCTGAGTGCAATTAATGGGAGTGACCATGGTATTCAATATTGGGACCAGAGCATATGAGACAGTACTCAGGGTGGCCAAAGTATTCTTTTTAATATCCAATGTGTATGAATAAAGCGAAAAGATTGTACTCCATCTTGTCTGCATGTTGTGTTCCATGTTCAATGCATATAGAATCCTTGTATGATATATAACCTGCATGTGCTGACTAACTAACCAAGATTTTGAGGTTTGACTAGCACAACTGGTCATATAGAGATTATGCAAGTTTTTACCAAAAAGGAAATTCCTTTGGAAAGAATTCCCAATTAAGTTGATAGTAATATTTGCCTGTGTTTATCTTGATTGCCCTCGCCTATCTTCCATTGTACTGCTTCAAGTTTAAAAAATGTCACGTTGTTTTCTAGCATACACTTATTATTGTATCAATATCCCTCTACAAAATTATTTCAACAAGATATAATCCAATATTTTCACTCTGCACCTCAAGTTTTTTTCCTTTGGAAAAACATTGTAATTTTATTAAAATAAAACAAAATTGCGTTCCATAGATGCTGTATAGCATTCCATTCGCCTTATCAAGACTTTGAAGTAGGTCTATCTCTACTAGAGAGTTCCACCCGAGTACCATATGAAGTATGTCACCAAAAAACAAAATTTCATCACATATGCTTCTCAAAAGAGAAGAGTCTAAATCAGAGATATGTCCCATCTATACAGATCATCATAAAATAGAAAATTACATCACATAAGCTTCTCAAAAGAGAAGAGTCTAAATCAGAGATGTGTCCCATGATCCATCTATACAGATCATCATAAAATAGTCCTCTTGTATAATCTTCCCAGAAAAGTCTAAGTAAAAAAAGCCCAACATCAAGTATACAAACAGCACATCATTATTCCCAGTTAGATAAAGGAAGGATGATCATATTCAAAAATTTGATCCTGTGCATGTTCTTGAATAATCCAATCTCCATGAGCCAGCAGAACACCATCCTTAGACAGTCCATCAGTGACCTGGTTCCTCTCCCTGTACACATGGTGAAAAGAACTCTTCTCCTCAAGTTACTTTCCAGTTCTCAGAAATACTTTTTTGGGGGATGTTAAGGTAAACCTTTAACAGGGAAGAGGTTGTGGGGGAAAGGGGTGAGGAATCACAAGTACAAAATTTTACGTGACATTTCTATCAAGAGACAGTTCTGTTCTAGTACTCCTCTCCTACTTTTCTGGAAGATTTTTGATAGCAGACAAAGACATTGTGATGTTCCTTTCCCCTTGATTGCCTAGGAGGACTTAATAGCCTATTTAATTCCCGTAGGCTATAGTAGGAGCAAGGGAATTATTTAATTAATGTCAATTTGGGCGAAAAAAAAAACATTAAAGTTGACATTAATTAAATTAAAAGGGGTAAAAAGAGACTTTGGGAGAAAATGACTAAAAGCTTTATAAAGTCATTTTTATATTATTTTGAGGGGAGCGGAAAAGTCACTTGAGATTTATAAAAGAGAATGGGGGCACATTCTCTCATTCATTCATGACTTATTTTGCAAAACAACTTTGATGAGCTCTTGTGGCTTTTGGCTCTTGGGACAAAAAACCCTAGAGAAATATTGAGTTCGGTGGTGAGACTATCCACCCTAGCTAATCATGGAGGAAAGATCAATCAAATCTTTTCATTGTGCTTCATTGTGGCCGAGATTTCATCATTTGGCAGCTGAGTTTTATTTGTAGAGGTCGATTTTGCTTGAGGAGGGGGAGCTGGGTTTGGAACTGCAGTTCTCATTTTGTGGCTGAGTTTGCTTGTATGAAGGCCAAATTCTCTTGACGAGGCCGAGTTATCCATGTGCAAGCTGTGACATTCCTGAGACAGTTGTATTTCATAGAGTAGAAGCCAAATTTGAGGAGGGCCAAGTTCTTGGCTGTGAGAGGCAAAGTTTGCTTAAGGGACCGAGATTTCTTCTTGCTGGGCGAAATTTCTTGAGGCTGGGCAATGTTTATTGCTTGTTGGGCTGAGTCTATCATCCAAGAGGGTCGAGTTGTGCTTGAAAGAGGCCGTGGGTTGTGTTGGGCCAAGTTCTGTATTAAAGGGGGTCGAAACTCACTTGGACAGAAAATTGTGTGGACTGGGAGGTTACACCAGGCAGCAGGTCGAGGGTTATAACAGTTGTTACAGCACCAATTTATAATCTACTTCCTCCAGCCAGTTACACAATAAAAGCATTAATGTATCTCAAGCTAAATCCGTGAGTTATTGCTGATGTATTTGACAGAAGTGGAGTATTAAATAAACATATCAGGTGTGCCTCCATTCTTGCTGTTTGATAAATCTGTTGTCGATTTAGTTGTCGCTGTTATATATATATGTGTGTGTGTGTGTGTGTGTGTGTGTGTGTGTGTGTGCCAGATGCTTTAGAAGTATTGCAAAAATGCTTGATATAGTTCCTAGACCAATAAATCTATGAAAATACAGTAACTACAAAGTGTTTGTGAATTGTCTAGACTCTACACAGCTAAACTGAGTAAAAGTCCAAAAACATTTAGTGGGGATTTTACAGATATGAATATGGAGACAAGACGGACAAATTTATCTTAATTGTCAAGAGAGTACTCAATTCTCCTCAGATGACTTTACAGCAGATTAAGAAACCAAAATACCACCAATGAAGAAAATGAAATTTTGCAAGCAGCTGAAATCAACAAAAATAATTAGATAGTGTTTATTGGCTTGGGAGTGAAATATTTTTCAAATGTTGTAGGACAATCTCCTTCAACGTCTTTTCAACTATGAGAAGTGTGAAATTCATATCAGGAAGCTTAAATAAAAAAAAACAGTGAATTTGTACTGAACACAAAAGAAAATGACTCTCTGACATGCCAAATCTATGAAGGGTTAAGCAAAACAAAGGGATATATGGTATATACTGATACATCGAGGGCGAGTACCTCAAATATCTTCAATCTTTATCCATTTATGCTTTAGATACGGCATGAAATAAAATGAAATAGAAGGAATTATGAACTCAATAAATGATGCATGGGAAAGTTCTATAATACCAACTAGGAAATTATATGCATCTGCATTAGTGGCTAAGCTTTTTTGCCTTTTCGTATTTGAATAAAAAAAACTCAGTTTGAATGTAGACAGTAGAACTGAAACACCAATATGCAAAGTCCTCTACAGTTTTGAATTCTTTTTAATTTGTGGAAAGTTCACAATTGAACTTCTAGATTCGTATTTCTGTACCAGTACAAGAAGCTCACAAGTTCAGCTTTTAGCTTCGTATCATACCAGACGAAAGTGATTAGAATGAGGATCAAATCCATGCCACGTGATTATCAACAAGCCTGGAACGACCACGATTAAAACAAGGACAGACAAAAGATGAAAAAAATAGTTGGCCAGATGGAGAGCATTGGATTTTCCTCTAGAAAGCATGCTTAATTAAGAGATATTTCAGAGAGAAAGCACAGGAACCCTGTGAGACCATGAAACCCTGGTCAAAAGAGAAAAGCAAGCTACTTGCCACCTCCTATGCAATTACAGAAAGCTCTCAGAAGGAAAAAAATGATAAACATTAGTGAAACAATAACGAGCTATCTACTCTTCAATGCAAAATTCAAATATAGACTCTATCGATAACCCTGTTGAGGAACATGTGCAAGATATGCAACCAAAAGAAAACTGAATATGAACAACACACTCCTACAATGTCCACTCTACAACAACATGGGCAGTAAATGTTAGACAGTTAACAACAGCCACCGAAAACAATAGATACTCAACCAATAAAACTGATGAACTTTGCAATCTGATAACAGAGATTCTAAAGCAAAAACCATCACTACTAAGTAACTGATTGCATTTTTCCCTGCAACCTTATAAGCCCATGTGTTTTAATTGGACAATAAATTAACAAAATAGCACAAGTTTACTGCAAATTACTGGTAGTTATCTTGATCCTGGCAATTGTATTTTTTTATGGGCGCTTCCAGTGCAAGTGGCACGACTTGCACATAGCCCCAGCTGCATGAATCAGCTTGCTTACACAGACAAACATGTCTAAGGGGTATTTGAACTTTGGTGGGGGAATAACAACACCCCCACTTTACCAACCAACCAACCAAGCCCCCATTGACACAAATTAGATTTGAACTCCGGCACATATTAAAGTTACCTTCAACCTTCAGGTCTCATGAGCATTAGGAAAGTTTTCCATTGCAGCTGTACTCTAGGCACTTTTATTATCACATCACGCTGACATCAATAACAAATTCAATTGCAGTTCTACCCTACAAGCCTGTCAAATATGATTGCAAACGAAGCAAATCTCTCAGCCATTCCTCTATTAACAAGATACCCAACTTTGGTACTACCGCGCAAGTAGGCACCCACGGATTACTTTTACATGCTATGTGATAGAAAAATTAATACATAGAACAGAACAGAAACCCCGATGCCTTCCATAGGATATTCAATTACTGTATAAGAGATGAGTGCACTTTGAAGCGAGAATTTTAGAATTCAAGAACAAGGGCACCATTTGCAAAGAAAAATCAACGTGGAAAATGCTACAGGGCATTGTGACAATTAAGGGAATACACACAATATATATAGGTCAATGGAATTCCGGCCTTGAGAAAAAGGTACACCCACAAAAATTGATGAATTGGAAAAGCAAAACAAGGGAGGACCATTACATACCGTTATCGGTGTACCAGGATCCAGCATGAACAGCTCGCCTCGCTCTCTCCATGCTTATACCAACCCACTTCAGAGAGAGAGAGCTTCGAAAACACAAGATATTAATTTCTACCTACAGATCCGCGGGTGTTTGTGTCCTTCCCCCTTCTTTTTATAATGGATTGTAATTCAATCACCCTTGCAATCAAGACAGAGAATCTGTACCAACTTTGACAGTGGACCAAGGTTCTTATTCTCCAATGCTAGTGAGTGAGGGAATATAATGTTTTGGATATTTTGACTTTTTTGAGGAACATACACACGCTAGATGGGTGGTCACGCTAGTAAGTGAGGTTTTAGTGTGGGTTTGATTATATTTGAGTAAGTGGTCTCGTTTTTATTTATAATTAATTCAAAATCTTTTTTAAACAACTCATATATATTTAAACAATTATTTATTATATGGTAATGTAAAAGTTAGTTTGAAAATATATATTTAACAATGAAAGTTAATATAACTAAATGCATAGATAATAAATAGTTTTTTATCAAAAGATAATATATATATAATAAAAAAGATTAGCATTATTGTTTACTCAAATGAGACAATGATAAGAATAAAAGAAAATCAAGTGAAAAAATTTAGCATAAAACTTTGTAAAAAATAAGTAAAACATTAAAGTGTTCAATCTGAAATAAAATTTAGTATATAAGGGAAATGTTCAATGGAGAGGTTAGCATATGCGAGAAGCAGTAAATGTTTGAAGTACAAAGATTTAGTATAAAATTTTGTAAGAAAAAACAAAAAGGTATAGTGTTCAATGTGGAGTAAAACTTAGTAAATGTTGAATGTTGAGTAAAACTTGGTAAATAAGTGAAGTGTTCAATGGGGAAGTTAGCATATGCGGGAAGCAATGTAAATAGGTGAACTGTTCAATGGGGAGGTTAGGATGTGTTAGAAACAATGTAAAGTCTTTGGAGGTTAGGATGGGCAGGAACCAATGCAAAGTGTGTGCAGTTTAGAATTGGGAGAAGCAAAGTGGGTAGAGTTCTCGGCACAAGAGATGACATTTAGCTTGTTCGAGAAGCAATGTAAGTGTGCGGAGGCTAGGATGTGTATGAAGCAGTGCAAAGTGTTTGCACGTTAGAATTGCAGGAAGCAAATTGGGCACGGTTCTCCACACAAGAGATGATGTTTGTGTAGAACCTTAGAGAAAGGTAAGTATAGAATTTTATCTATGTCAATGTTCCTAAACTTTATCTGTGACGAAATATAAATAATGAAACCATCTTACATGTATCGTTTACTAAATTAAAATTTGTAAGTTATGAGATTTATTATACAAGATAATACCTCTCTCTCTCTCTCTCTCTCTCTCTCTCTCTCTCTCTCTCTCTATATATATATATATATATATACCTTTTACATTGTAGGTTGTATATGTCTTAGAAGTGGGCACGAAGTAGAGATAACAAAAGTCGTAAATAAGTTTGAAATATAGGTTACAGGGTTTAATCTAAGAAATGGTTGATGTGTTTTGTCACGGCCTATGATTGAGTTGATGTTTTGTGTTTGTAGTTGTTTTCTATTTAAATGATTGTCTATGCATTTGAAAAATAATATTAAGATCATGGCATGTTTATTGCAAGATGCGCAATAAGCAAGAAGCAATGTAAAGTTTGTGGAGGTTAGGATGGGCTGGAAGCAATATAAAATGTGTGCAAGTTAGGATGTACAGAAAACAATGCAAAGTGTGCATAGGTTAGGATTTGCAAGAAGCAAATGGGGTAGAGCTCCTCGCACAACAGATGTTCCATGTGCACTAGGTTGCAATTAACAATAGCATATCAAAAATTGGTAACTAGTATCACTAGTTCTTTAAGAAAAGCTCAAAAAAAGACAATGTGCAGAGCATTGAAGAGATGAAAGGCGGTGCAAAAGTAGAGGAATTATGAAACTTCCATCTTAATAGCAAAATTGTGTTTTTAAACGAGAAGAATGAAAAAGAAGACAGTGTAGAGGGACGTGTTAATGTATTGGACAATGTTCAATCAATATTGTTGATCTCCAAGGGTGTTTAAGTCTTGAAAACACGATGAGCAAGATAAATCCTCGTTCTTTTTTTAAGCAATTAAATGGATCGGGATAAATTTTCATCGTACACAGAATTAAAACAAAACTTGAGATTGGAGTGGGTTTGTTAAGTAAACATTCACAAGGAAAGAAACGTCTAGGAAAGAACCAAGTTGTATTTTATTCAGTATCCACTATATGATACAAAATTTACAAATCATGGCATAAAGGTCAAAATATCATTTGGTAGAATGAAAGTAAATCACAACATATGCAAAGAACTAAACATGATATTTAATTGAAAAATCATAAAGAGTGAACACATACTTGAAAATTTAGTTTGAGACCGGAAGTCTGGAAAATCACTGGCCATCTATGCTAAAAGAGTTATTCGACAATGTCAAAAAATACAATTGTCTTTTAAATAATGTCTATGTGTATTGGATGCTTCACTTACCAAGAAGGAAATGTTTTGTTGATTTGTATTTAAGTGGTTGACTATGCATTTAAAAAATTATACTAAGATCGTAGCATCTTTATGACAAAGATGCCAGAGCAAGGCGAGGGCAACAGAAGTTTGGGAAAGAAATGATAGAACAACTAAATGTTTGGATTAAGTCTTTGTATTATGCGGAAGTGAATGTGTACGAAGAAAAAGAACAATCATGAAGTTGTCAAAGCTTCACGCATAAAAGTCAGTAAAAATAAGTGTGTGTTAGGATCTACGAGAAGCAAATCAGTTAAAGTTGTCCGCACAAGACATCACATTAAGCATAGAGCTATGTAAAAACAAGTTAGTATATTATATATAATTAGTAATATATAATATTTTTTGCAATATTAATGTGAAAAAATAATAATATATAATATTTTTGAAATTTTAAATTTTAATAGAACTAATTTAAAAAATCTTATTGATTTAAGAATTCAATATCTACATTTAACACGTAAAAACATCTAACATAAAACTTAGTAAAAGGAAGTATGCGAAAGTAAGATGATGTGGAAGTAATGCAAGATGTGTGAACGTTAGGATGTGTTGGAAGCAATGTAAAGTGTGTGGATGCTAAGATGTGTAGGAAACAATGTAAAGTGTGCCCATGTTAGGTTTTGCGGAAAGCAGATAGAGTAGAGTTCCTAACACAACAGATGTTCCTTGTGCACTATGTTGAAATTGAGAATAACATATCACAAATCGGTTACTAGTATGCATGCTTCTTTAACCAAAACTAAGAGAAGATCTTATGCAGAGAAGACTAAAGAGATGAAAGACAATGAAAAAGCAGAGGAATTATGAAACTTTAAACTTAATAGGAAAATTACTTTTGTAAATGAGAAGAATGGAAAAGAAGACAATGTTCAATCAGTATTAATAAAGTTCAATTAGTCTTGAAAAGAAGTCGAGCAGGATAAATCTTGCTGCATTTTTTAAAACAATTAAATGAAGTAGGATAAATTCTCATCATAGATAAAATTAGAACAAAACCTGACAATGGAGTAGGTTTGTTAGGTAAATGTTCACAAGGAAAGAAAGGCCTGAGAAAGGACCAAACAAGACGTTATTCTATTGATTATTCACAATGTGATACAAAATTTACAAATCATAGCATAAAAGTCAAAATATCATTTGGCAGAATGAAAGTGAATGGCCACTTATGCCGAGAACGTGATATTTCATTGAAAAATCATAAAGAGTGAAACAAGCTTGAAGATTCTATTTGAAACTTAAAGTCTGAAAAATCACTAGGCATGTATGCCAAAACAATTCTTCGACAAGGTCAAAAAATATACAATTGTCTTTTAAATAATGTCTGTAAATACCAAAACAGTTCTTTGACAAGCTCGAAAAATATACAATTATATTTTAAATAATGTATGAAAAGTAAAGGCGTTTGTCCAAACAGACTCAAATTGGAGCTCTCGTGGACCATTAAGTAGAAGAAAGACTTGGAACAAAGAAAGCTCAAAAAATATACAATTGTCTTTTAAATCATGTATGTGAAAAGTAAAGGCATTTATACAAACGGACTGGGATTGGGGCTCTCGTGGACCATTAAGTAGAAGAAAGACCTAGAAGAAAGAAAGAAAGATAGCTAGAAACGGGTCTTAGGTTTTGATAGATCATAGAACAAGTAATTCTGAGGAATTACCAAGTCAACAAAGAAAAGAAAAGCAAAAGCAGATGTGATGGTTGCTTGAGTACTTACCAAGAAGGAAATGTTTTGTTCCTCTGGTTTGTTTGTTGTTGTTGTGTATTTGCCTTTATAAGATTTGTTGCTTTGGACCTTTGTTGAATTGTCTCTAGTGGTTATTTTGGGTTGATAATATGTTCTAAGGCATTCTTGGCCCAATGATGAATATAGTCCTTGATTGACAGGATGGCGATTTCTTTCTTAACCTGAAGTGTGAAAATATCCTCTTCTACTTCTTTCCATTCCACCTGGACTTGGTTGATAGTTGAGAAGTGGTCTTCGTTGTCATTAACAAATGTAACAAGTTATTATTTCAGTTCTTCATCGGGAAACTCCCCAAGGCCGTCAAAGTCGCTAGCTAATGAGGTCTTCATTGTTGTCAATTGACTATCAAGTTCTTCTTTAGTGATTATGCTTGAATTCCTGAAAATTTTTGGGCCCTAGAGTTCTTTAACAATAGCAAATGCTTTTAAAATAGCATCTCCTCTCCTTTCAATGATTTTTTCACAAGTAACAATTACATCTTGCAACATTTTTACTCGTGCTTCCCAGCCTACCTTTATTTGATTTATTCTTCTATTTGAGGGCAGTCCCTGCTGATTTCTTTGATGGTCAATCATAATAGTGACTCATGCGATGAAAGTATTTAGCTTGTTTTTACAGTAGGCTTAATCATGTTGCAAATATTCAATAAAAATGGTAATCCTTTGTGAAAGATTACGTAGGCTAGTACTGACCTTCCTTGCTTGTCTAATTATCTTGAGTATTTTGTTAATGTTTTCAACAACATAGACTCTGACTCCATTCAACAATTGAAGTGATTTCCTGATTGGCCTTGAGGTTCCTGGAGTACTTGGAGGAGTTTGTTCTATCGAAATAATTGCCATTGGTTGTGCAAACAGTGGCTTGGGAGTCAGCACCTCCTCTAGCTAACTTATTCTCTTCTTCAGTTTAATGGTCTGCAACTCTTGCTGCAAAATTGAATCGAAAAGAGCATCTCATGTAGAATGATGTAGTTTCATGAGGCCAGATGGTCCAACTCCTTAGACATCAACCATTGACCTTGATTTCTCAACTACCTTTCTATTTTTTACATTGATCTTGTATATATGTAGTTTCTTTTCATCCTTGTTGTATTGAGTATTGTGCAACGTCAAGGAATTTTGCTCAAACAACTTCAGTTCTTCTATTGTGATGTCCTATGTAATCTCCTGGCTTTTGAAAATTCTCTGGGCTATCCAGTTGAGTAGCTCTATACTTTCGATTTGTATATCATCAACATCTCCTAGACTTCCTGGATCTTGCAAAATATCTCTATTTGGGATTTGTTTCCTTTTCTGTTGGGAGACTGCATGAGCCCGTTCAAGATTAACATGACGTGGTTGCTCTCCACTATCACCTCCAACACACCCATCATTACTCTCTTCTCCATTTAGATTGTGTTGTTGTGTTCTTTGCCTAGAAGAGGAGCCCTTACATGGTTGAGGATTGGACGAAGACAAGACATTAGTATTGTTCTTCCCCCTTTGTCTTGCTTTGCTTTAGCTTTTGGTGTTTGAACTTATTTATGTTGACAAGTCGTCATTGCATCCATTGTTGTCCTTTTTTGTGGAGGGATTGTCACCGGTTTCCTCATCAAATCTTGTGAAAAGATTTTTGTATCTTATGGATGCTTAGTGTTGTGAAAATAGACCCTCAGGGTCAAAACCTCCTAGAGGTTGTGCTTCTTTTAGATTAAATACAATAATTGTTTATGAGACTTCTTTTAGATGTGTCAGATTCCTGACGATTGTGTCACCGACTCGAAAATGAATTGTAATGAATTACTTTTTTCTTTTCTTGTCAACTAAAATACACCAAGCTTTATACCGACGACAAAATTCCACGACGAAATATCTATCACAAACAAACATAGGGGACTTTCTTGACAACCATACAACTGGATGTATGTATGGTTTTCCTCTTGAATGAAAATGCCCTTTCCCTTGAGAAATTTCTCAATTTTTTGAGTTATTCTCTTGGGCTCTGCCCCAACCAACATGTGTTTGAACTGTCTAACAAAATTATCTTCAACAACATAAAAATTGAATTGTGATTTATGTTTGCATAACACCGGGTGCCAGAATTGAATTGGTTCATTGTGTATATTTACACTCGCTTTAACGGGGAGACCATTAAGGACATTGCAATAGACAATTGCAAACACCAGATATGCAGACATAAAAAATCTTTCAGTACTTAAGTAGTTACTCAATTGAAAACAAAGGTCATTTGATATCACCTCTGCCCAATCAAACATGGCATCCTTCTGAAAGGAAAAGTACAGTGCATACAATGTTGACCTGCGTATGTGTGAAGTTAAATTTCGCCAAACTACACACGTGGACAACCATGAAAAGTCCTTGTATTTCTCTTGTAGCAAAGTTATATCAATTGTTGAAAGGTTGATCAACATGTTTACAGATGGTAGAAGAAATTCTCTCAATATATTGGAACCTCTTGCTTGATAAGCTATGAAGGCGTCTACATCGGCAACCTTAAGAGGTTTATTTGTAGAAGGAAGACAACATTTTCTTGAACACCTTGGGAGTAAGCACGACTAGATTCTTTGCTTTTGTTGTGATTATAATCATTCTTGTTCTGAAATCGAACCTTAAAGCACACAATGATACTAGTTCCTTGAAGCTGAAAACTTTAGGTACACAACCAACGTTGACAAGCCCTGTGATCTAGAGTTTGTCATTTTGCTTTTCCTCTAGACTCTTGTTCAAGAACCACCAGTAGGAAGCAGACTAGTGGAAATTCTTGTCCTATCTCGCTAGTGAATTGACAATATCACAACAAAAGGGCTTGATTCTTCTTTTATTTGTCATACCACTGCTTTTTTAATGTACTTGACATAGGTGAACCTTATGGATAATAGATTAATGAGCTCCAATTGCTTTAAAGCCAACTACATGGCGCATATTTACTAGGATGCCCTTTCCACACATATGAACTATCTTTGAAAGACACGTAATCATAATTGGAAACCATTAAGTAGCTCATAGAACAACAAGACATTTACTTTGCATTATTTTTTATCATCACCCTTTCTTCATAAGTGGGAGCAAATCAACATGTCATAAAAGCTTCGGTTTTAATGCAAATTATGTGGCTTGTTAGAATCCATGCTGCAAAAGTATTGAATGTGCAAACGATGTGAATTGTGGAAGATATGGATGTGTCAAGTGTGGAGATACAATAGTAGCAAAAGATTCAGCACAAGGTGGAAAATGGCTAAGTAAAGAGCCTTTTGATGATGAGTTTTTTGGAAGATGGTTACATATTGAGTTAGTACATCATCTGCATGAGGGATGTCTACAACTTCAATACCAGTCATCAATTTATAGTCCTTATCATATGAAAATCTCTAGGAAGTTGATGTCCATGTCATATTCTTGAAGTTTAGCAAGGAAGCTTGTCCATGGACCTTCTCCAAATTGTCACTAAAGCAATATTGTTACTGGAGGATGTGCTACATAAGCTATTTGCACAAGAATGTTTTTTTTGTTTTTTTAGTTAACTATATGCTATACATGTGTTTTTTTAAATGCACTTTGATATATGTGAAAGTTATGAATAGTACATTACGAAGGTCGAATTGCTTTAAGGTGAAATGCATGAGGAGGATTTACTAAAATGTCTTTTCCACCCCTGAGTTAGTTACAGAATATAGGGAATGATAAATAGAAACCATTAAGCAACTCATAGAAAATTGTGACATTTACTTCACACAAGTGTTAGATAGCCTCTATTTTTTGCAAATCCGAGCAAATCAGCGTGCCATAAATGACTCGGTTATTGTGCAAATTACGTGGCTTGTCAAAATCCCCGGTGTGGAACGATTGCAAATGAGAAGATGCAGAAGCACTGGACTGTGGGAGGATCAACAGTATGAATTGCTCACACAAGGATTGAAAATAGAATTAGAACAAATCTTGATTGTGCGGTCCATATACATGATTAGAGTGTGTAGGTGCAAAAAATATAGGTGCACGCAGTGTAGGGATATGGTGATGGCAAAATATTGTGCATGACATGAAAAACGACTAAGTAAAAAGGATTTTGACTAAGAAATTTTTGAAAAATAGTGCATTGGAAAATTTATTTTATACAAGATTTGTAATGAAAATTGTGTACTAGACTAGTCAGTACATGTACTACTAGCACGAAAACACTCATTTCTTCTTCTAACTGCCATGCTTTTGCAGATCCTATATAAAAGTCTTGTGGCGATCCACTGTATTTCAGAAATTTCCTTATCAAAAGGCGTTTTCTATGCAGCGATTATTGACATTTTGTACAATGCTTTGCATTGGTTGTATACATTGCCTTCAACCAACCATGTCTTCTACATGTGTGCACTTCATGAGGGATATTTACAGTTTCAATACCATCCATCAATTTATAGTCTTTGTCATCTGACAATCTCAAGGAAGTTGATGTCCATGTCATATTGTTGAAATTTATCAAGAGAGTTTGCCCATCAAAGTTCTCTAAATTGTCGTTGAAGCAATATTGTCACTGGAGGATGTGGTGCATAAGTTATGCACACAAAAGTGTTAGTTTATTTTTCTATCTAGTATACTTGTGCTTTTTTCAATGCACTTTGATATACATGAAAGTTATGAATAATACATTACGGAGGTCGAATTGCTTTAGGGCAAAGTGCACGGGGTGTATTTACTAAAATTCCCTTTCCACACCTATATTAGATACAAAATACGAGGAATGATAAATAGAAACCATTAAATAAGCAATAGAAAAGTGTGACATTTACTTCGCACTAGTCCTAAATAACCTCCATTTTTTGGTAAATCTGGGCAAATAAATGTGCCATAAATGACTCTCTTATCATGCAAATTAGGTGGTTTTCCAGAAACTCAGGTGCAAAACAATTGCAAATGCAAAAGTGCCAAAGTGTGGGGCAATCAGTAGTATGAATTGTCTACACATGGCTTGAAATATAATTAGAACAAGTTTTGGTTGTGCGGGGGATATACATGTGGAGAGTGTGGAGGTGCGAAAGATCTAGGTATGTGGAATGCCGATATATGATCATGGCAAAAGGATTCGCACAACGTGAAAAATGGCTTAGTAAAAAGGATTTTGACTAAGATTTTTTCAAAAGATAATGGATTGGAAGAAGAATTTATACAATATTTGCATTGAGAATTTTGTACTAGAGTAGCGGGTAAATGAGCTAGTATGACAAAAAGCCTCCTTTCTTCTAATTGTGATACTTATGCAAATATTATATAAAATTCTTGTGCTAATTTACTGTGAATCAAAATTTTTCTTATTAAAAGGCTCTTTTTACCTAGTGTTTTTTCACGTTTTACATTAGTTGTATGCAGCCACTTCGTGTAGGAATGTCTTGTGCATGTCTGTATTTGGCATAGGCACATTCCTTACACAAGAAATAGTTTATTTATAATAGCAGTGTAGAGAATTCATAGCATCCATTGTCCCGCACCATGCAATTGTGACAAGGCATGCAATTTGCACCATAACCGACCCATTTATAGTATGTTGATTTGCTACGATTTGCGAGGACAGGACATAGCTTTAGACATTTAGAACTAATGCAAAGAAAATGTCATGCCTTTCAATGGGTTGTTCAATGTGTCTATTTACGGTTACTTGTATTCTAAAGGCAATTCGCGTGTGGAAAACACATTTTAGTAAATGGGCGTGATGCAACTAGCTTTAAAGCAATCCAATCTCCGCAATGTATTTATGTTTGCGAATTTTCTAGCCAAAAAGTGGTTTAGTTAGTCATTGTCCACGTTGTGCGAAGGATTTTTCCATTACCATGTGTCTGCACTCTGAACAACTATATCGACACATCGACATAACCATTTCTCAGGTTGTGTCAATCCTTTTGTCATTATCATGTGTCTCCATTATGCACAACCACACCTTCTGTACCTCTGCACTTCACACGCATATATGACCTAAACAATGAACAACCTATCTTAAACCCTTGTGCGAAAAATTCATAGGAGTCATCCCCTCTTCACTTCGGTGCCTTATTTTCAACTATTGCCAACATAATTTATATTACTTATGCTTCTGCATTTTCGCACTTCCACACTCGAGGGTAATGTTTCTCTTTCAAAAATCTCCAAATTAGAGGCATTTTTACTTTGCAATTTTTCAGGTTGCACATAGGATTTTGCTATGACCATATCTTTGCGGTACGCACAACCATATCTTCATCACTTGTGCAGTCTACAGAGATGTCTCCCGCACAAGCAAGAGTTGGTCTATTTTCAGCCTTTGTGCATGGAATTTATATGAGTGATCCATCTGCATATGAACATATCTACGCCTATGCACTTATGCATTATGTATAACTATATCTTCAGTGCTCCTGCATTTCTGACAGGTATATCCCTCGCACAGATAAGACTTACTCTATTTTCAACAACCGTGTGAAGAATTCACACAACTCATCACACCGCACTCCCACACTCGCACACTTCCGCACTTCTAATATTTCAAATACTTGCAAAATTAAATTTTTTATTTGCAACCCACTCAAGAGAGTAGAACTTGCATTTTAATTGATTTTTTGTGTATGCAAATTTAGGATTCATGGTAATGCGGACCAAGGAAAGTTATTATAGTTGATAGTTGTTTTCATTCTATTCGATTGGTCATTGCATACAAGTTACTGAAGTGGGGCATAGCGATATAAATTGTCTATTTTGAAATCCTAAGATGCATGTTGTGTTAACTTTTTGCTTTACAAATCCATGAAACAAATTACCTAGAAAATAAATTAACTATGGTAGCTATCTTATTACAAGTTCAACCGTTTAAAATGCATTGGAACGGTAGAAGAAAACGATTGATCGAAGCCCATGGAAAAAAGAATTTAGAAACATAAATGTTGTGTTGAGAAAGAAAGGATTGTATAGTTTTTCCAGATTTGTAATCATTGAATTGAAGCTAGAAACTTTTGAACAATTTCTGTCATATATGAATTTTAGTGAAACTTGTGCAATTCACTAAATTTTATGTTTGATATTTAAAATCCATATGAGTATGCATATATGTCAAACAAATAACTTGTCCTTTGGAACCTTCTACACATACCCGTACACAATGTGCTACGAAATAAGAGATATTTCACTTAATGCAACAATAAAACATCATGTTTCTTATTGAAGTTTGATTGCATTTGGTTCTGTATAGGCCAATTAGAATATTATAATTACTATTTATTATGAAGCATATTTATCATAGATATTGTAGAAATAGAAATATATTTAGTTATACCAACTTGATTAAATTAATAGAAAGTACATTGATCATTCCATATTAGGCCACAAGCACAACAATGTACAGATCAATATTAATATCTCAAAACAAACCATATATAGTTGTGATTTGTTATGCAATGATAGTGCGGAATTGTTTCTAGCTGTGTTTTCTAACGTTGTGAACAGATGCATATGGCGTTTGCAAACAACATCAATTTTGTTAAAGATATCAAGCCTAGACTACAAATTCCATGTCAACGACAATTCTATAAGCATTCAATAACAAAACTTGTTCCAATTGCAATCTATCCATATTGACAATATATCAACATCACAATGCAACCCTAATAATAACATGTAAACATCTAGTTCAATGTTCATTAAAATGTTGACATAGTTTAATTGCAAAAATTCAATACAATGACACCGCAATCCTAACAATGTTCAATAAATACTTTGGAGTAAAAATGTACATACAATGCAGACACTATTGCTGGTATTTAAAAACTATATAGATAATATGTATATACAATGTATATGTTATTACACATCAACATTTAGATCAATATAAAAAATAATTAAATTATATTTCTATTATCTATACAAATAAATCGAAAAGCAATACATAAAACTCATTGCACATGTAGGATGACATTGTCTTCGTTCAATGATTATCCCACATGTAGGACGACACTATTTTCGTTTAATTTAATTTTCCATGCACTTGAAAACCATGTAGCATATAAATAGTGTTTGGTTTCTTTTGCAAATATATTTCATATGGTATTTCTGTCAAGTCGGGAAGCAGATCATCTAGTATAGGTTCCCTAGTAGTGCATTGCACATTGTTGTTGTCCATCGTGCATATAATAGCACTTAGGAAATGTTTTTATATAAAAGGACATCTTTGATTACATCTTACAATGTCAAACATTGGATTTTTTTATTATCAAAGTAGATGCACCTACAAGAGAGTTGAATATTGCACAAGCAAGTTCAAATGGAGTTTTAATATGCATTTGTTGCTATCTGTTGGTTGTGGAGCCTGATTATCTCCTTGATTTATATACAGGTATGCCTACCCCCCTTCTTTCGGGGGTTCGCCCTCGAATGAAGGGGTTCGGGGGGGACCTACCCCCCGGTTGGGGGGCATGGCGGCTAGCGGGCCCTCGAGCGAAATGTTTTTTGGGAAAATTGCCTTGTAAAATATTGTGATTTTGTAGTCAATCTGGACCGTTCATTATAAGGTCGTAGATATCACGATAGAAGTTATGTTAGGGTTTTTTTCCCTAAAAGGAAATCCTATTTTATGAGGGAATTGTATTACGACTGTGTATGAGTGTGATTATTGTATTCTGAGAGAGGAGATTGTGAGAGAAAGAAGAGGAAGTTACAATGGGTGTGTTGTAGGTTGTATCCCTTCATTTTGTTGGACAATAATAAAGGAAGGACCTGGAAATTTCTCCGGTGGACGTAGCCCACACTGGATGAACCATGTATATCCGTGTCTCTATTGTATTGTGTATCTTTTGTGTTTTATTTCTGCATTTGTCTTATTTTATTGCTTTGCGATCCTGTTTTTCTAACACTGTCAATGTACCTTCAACATGTTTATACACTACAAAGCTTAATAATTTAAATTATATGTGTTCGTGTGTGTGTGCACAAGCACTTTCAAATAATCTTGTACATGAGATTTATAGATAGAGTTGTCAATCTATACTTACAACATTTGTTGAGCTAGTTAGTTTTTTTAGATCTTTGACTACTTCTATTGTGAGTTATGTTATAAATATTGATTGTGTTGTGTGGAACACCTTCTCTTTTACATCTCTCCTCTTGGTTATATTTTTAAATAGAAAAATGGGAAATTTTCATGTCTGCTATTGTTGTTCTAGTGAAACAAATAAATATCCATATGTCTCAAACAACTGTAGTTGATATATAAAATATAGTAATTGTTATGTAACTTGACTTAAGATATATTAACATATAAATGATAAACCGTTCACGATATTGTTGCTTTGTCACCCTCTATGTTGCCATCTTTTATATGCAAATTGTACTGCGATCCAACTTTTCTAGCAAGGGTGATGACAACTCCAATAGTGCCAATTGGATACATGTCTGTATTATTTGCAAATTGTTTGATTGTTGTGTCTAGTATGAATTTGTATTCTTTACAGGTTGGAGGTATTGTCTCTACGACACTTGATTCAAGTAGTGATATAACATAATCGCAATCACCACATTCGTAGCCACTTTTTGGTAGAATTTTGAAATTTGTAATAGATATTCCAACACTAAGAACAATCTTTTGCTCATGTATTTCAATGAGGTGTGCGAGAATAATCAATGTAACAACCATCATGCCATTTTCATCTGTCATATCATCATGCAAGATTTTTTCATGATATAATCGCTTTATCCGAACATGTGTTGTAAATAGCCATCATGTCTCCAATGAATACTTCTCTAGTTCTGCAACTATTCAAGTCCTCTATTGAGACAATATTGCAAGTTGCAGAGCTACATTGTCGTAGAGCAATTATAGAAAATATGCAATATGAAAAACAATTTCCATACATTTTTTGCTCAATTGCAAAATAAACATTTTTATATGCATACCTTTCCAATTACTCATGTTGCAGATGGATAGTTGCTTCCCTTGTGCATGTTACACTTGACTCTCCAACATTGATTACTTCAATTCCAGGTATTCCTATTTCTCTTGAACTAAACATAAATACAAGTCCAATAATTTTTCTTAAATACATTGTCCATTCACATTTGACAGAAGGTTAACTGGTTCATGTAATTTCCAAATCGTCTTAGGTGACAACTTGTTCAGTGCGCCACTAACCATTCAATATGCAGATGCCGTAGAGTTTTGGAGATAAAATCTTGACAAACCCTGGATTTTCAACCCACCAGGGATAGGATACTCGCGGGTGCAATATGCACTTTGGATTATAAACACTACTATGCACTATGAATATACATTGTTACATATGTATATAATTTACCAAGAAAAAGGTCTTTGTTGCGTAATTGTTATGGGCATACCTCCTCTTCAGACATTGTTCTTGATTTTCTTCTCATGTATTGCTTGTAACTTCTTGCTTTCCTACAATTTCTCTATTTCATTTTGATGTGAAAACAATGCACCAAATGCAATGAATAGGCAAATAAACCCTTATGTCTGTTAAAATATTCAGTGTGCTCATTTAACCATAGACAATATCTCAATATTGTCACCCAACCATAGGCACGCAACCACCCCCGAGCACCTTAACCTTTGACAAATAGAATAATTCTGGAAGCAACACTAGAACCAAAGGTAACCAAGATAGTACACATTTCTCCAAAGATAGCGCACCAAGCAGAGAATCCCAAAACCATAGACCAAGACCAATACCCAATTGAAGTCATTGCAGTTGCACTCCTTCTTCTAGACTTGCGCACTACTTATCTTTAGTGAGGATGTGTGTATGTCCAAATGAGCTCAAGCGCCCTCTATTTATAGTGCTCCTTATCAATTTTCTAGGCTGGCTTCTCCATCTAGAGAGTAATACTTTAATATTATTCATTTTATTGAGTCGATTGGTCTTCTAGGGTTCTTACACATCCGTTTAGGGTTTCTCTAGCTTCCAGAATATTTTATTCTAGTCAGAGGTTACACATGGAGGTTGATACCTCCCGTAGCTACCATAATATCAACACTCCCTCCTAGCTAGGGATGTATTAACTGTAATGGTCTCAAACACATTTATCCATTTCACATGGTATGGACAAGGCTCACATAGTCTTACAGACTATTCTACAGGTAGTATCATCATAGCCACATAGGCTATCTCATGATCATGTAGATCAAGTCATGAGCATCATCATCACTATCAATATCATCTGATAGCATCCTGACATCAAAATATATCATCATCTCCATCATCTCTCGAGGCCATACTCCATCTGAGTAATTAGGCACGATATTGAATAAGTCATGTGCTAGACTTAGCGCACTCAACAGAGTGTCTCACACAAGTCACTCACTCAACATAGTGATACAGGGACCATTATTCTAATCTTGGCATCCATCCTAGAAGAATGATTGTCCCAACAGATGTTGAATGCCCTACAATGGGCTACAAAAACCATTCTCTCCACTGTATCATCTCTAAGTCGTACTAGCATGATGCGAATGCATCATATCTAAGTTGTATTGACATAATGTGGAGTATCATCTACATCATCTCTAATCCATACTAGCTTGATGTGAATGCATTATATCTAAGTTTTACTGGCATGATGTAGATCAATGTCTCTGCATCATCTCTAAGCCGTACTAACATGGTTTCAATGCATCATCTCTAAGTTGTACTGGCATGATGCGAGTCATATGCATCATCTCTAATATGTACTAGCATGATGTTATTGCATCATATCTAAGTTGTACTAGCATGATGTGACTCAGGCGTATGCATCATCTCTAAGTTGCACTAGCATGATGTTAATGCATCATATCTAATTTGTACTAGCATGATGCATCTCAAGACACCTGTATCATATCTAAGTTGTACTAGCATGATACATATCAACACTCCCTCTCAACCAAGGGAGCAATCTCCATAAGTCCCAAATTGTCCCTCAAGTATGTAAACTTTATCTTGGACGGAGGCTTTGTCAAAATATCAACTGTCTGCTCATCGGTGGAGATGTATTGGAGAATCACTTCTCCCTTCTGGACTTTATCGCAAATAAAACAGTACTTGATCTCAATGTGCTTCGACCTGTCATGGAACACGAGGTTCTCTGAAAGTTTCACACAACTCTGATTATCACAATATATCATAGTTGAATCCAACATCTGATCAAATAGTCCAGAAACCAACTTACGAAGCCATACTTCTTCCATACAAGCATCGCAAGCTGCAATATACTATGCTTCTGCAGTGCTAAGTGCAACAGACTTTTGTTTCTTGATAGCAGAGCCCAAACTGAAACATATACCAGAAGTACTCTTTCCATCATCTACACTCCCTGCCTGAT
>ML783828.1:223312-247635 GCA_009831015.1 Picea engelmannii | reverse complement strand
ATTTGATTTAAATGTGCTGATTTGGAAGAGATTTTGTGAACTGGAACCTTGTAAAAGGATTGAAATCTCAGACAATTGTGAGCACTCTAGGACGTTAGATCAGATTTAATTAAAGGAGTGTTTAAAGTTTTAATGCATTTGATTTAAATGTGCTGATTTGGAAGAGCTTCTATGAGTTGAGTCCTTGTAAAGGGATTAGAATCTCAGGCAAACATAAGCACTTTGTTTTTAGTAGGTAAATTTGTTTAAATTGCAGAGGTGTTTAAGTGTGAAGGAACCAAATATCAAACTCTTGTAAAAAGAGTGTTGTGACCTGCTATAGTAAACCTTCATCTAGGAATTTAGATCCTTCTAGGTCTATATACATTAGACAAGTGCCTCTAAGAATACCTACCTTGGTTGACAATAAATTAAGCCTAATCTAGAGCAGTAGATTGGACCAAACAAGGTGCATAATTCACAACCTTGTAATAAAGGTTTGGATCAGCATAGCTCTTGGAAAATCCAAGTCTCGACAAGTAAATGTCAATTAATGCATACCAAGCTCTTGGAGCTTTCTTGAGTCCATACAAGGCCTTCTTTAATATGCATACATGGGTTTCTCTCGAGTGTGCCTCAAAATCTTGAGGTTGCTCTATGTATACTTCTTCCTTAATTACTCCATTGAGAAAAGCGGTCTTTACATCCATCTGATGTAAACTCCAACCCATGGATGCTACAAGGGATATGATGGCTCTGATAGAGGTATATCTGGCAACCGGAGCAAACATCTCATCATAGTCTTCTCTCTCCTGCTAGGAGAACCCTCTAGCCATGACTCTTGACTTGTATTTATCAATACTCGCATTTACTCCATGCTTTATCTTGTAAACCCATTTTGAAGTGACTACAAACTTTCCTTTAGGTCTAGGCACAATTTCCCATACATCCTTTTTCATGATGGATTGATATTCTTCCATCATAGCTTCCTTCCATTATTTCTTCTTGACTGCTTCTTCAAAGGTGGAAGGTTCTACATTGACAAGACTTGTCACGAGTGTCACATAACTAGAGAATATTTTGGGCCTCTTGCTCTCCTTGAAGGTGCCATTGTGAGATTTATTTATTTCTTCTTCCTGTAAGGTGGATTCTAGCCATGATGATCGTTTTTTTTTCTTGGGTACAACAATTGGTTCTACAGGTTCAAGTGGTTGGTCTGGTTCTTCACTGGGAATTTGTAGAGAACATGTGTTTTTTTCCTTGGGATATTCATGTTCCTCCTCATCGTTGGAGTCTATGGAATCTTCTATAGATTTCATGAAGGCAATCTTTTCATCAAAATTCACATCCTTGCTAATTTCAACCTTTTGTTGACCCAGGACATAGATTATGTAAGCTTTTGATGTCTCACTATATCCAACGAATATGCCCTTCTTTCTTAAAGGTTCCAAATTCTTCCTTTTGTCCTTGGGAACATGGATATAGACATGAAAACCAAATATCCTTAAGTGTTCCACACTTGGCTTATTTCCAGAGAAGGTTTCTTCTAGAATCATGTTCTACAATATACGATGAGGACTTCTATTCTGAATATATACGACTGTCATAGTTGCTTCTCCCCATAGAAACATGGATAGATTCTGGTCATTCATCATTGCCTTAACATATTCTTCAATGGATTGGTTCTTTCTTTCTGCCACACCATTCTTTTGAGGATTATGTGGGACAATTATCCCCCTCTTAATCCCGACTGCTTTACAAAAGGCAACGAGTTCCTTGGAGGTGTATTCTCCTCCATTATCAGATCTTAGTGTCTCGGTCTTCTTATCTGTCAAGTTTTCCACTTCAACTTTGAATTCTTAGAACTTGCCAAATACTTCATATTTCATCCTTAACAGATACATCTAGGTCTTTCTTGAGAAGTCATATATGAACGTCACATAGTAAAGAGATCCTCTTAGAGAATTCATTAGCATAGGACCACATACATCTGAGTGTATAATATCCAAGATCTCCTTGGATCTATTCTCGCTGCTTAGAAATAACTTCTTAATATTCTTCCCAAGTGCACATCCTTTGAAAACACCTTTGTGCATTGATTGTAGTTATTGTATGCCTACAACCATATGCTTTAGAGATGGAAATGCTTGATAAAGAAGGTGACCATACCTTCTATGTCATAACTCACTAGGATTGAGTTCATCATGTACAAGAGCTTGAGCATTATGACTTAGGAGTTTATAAAATCTTCCTTCATGAATCCCAATGACTCTAGCATCTTCTATTTTTGAATCTTTAAACCATACAAGAACTTTTCCATCAAGAAAGGCTATTCTATCTCCTTTGTCTTCCAAGCAAGAAATAGATACTAAATTCTTTTTCAAACCAGGAACATATAAAATATTGCTAAGATGAACATTGTTACCTGATTCCATTTTGATAAAAGATTTTACAATTCCCTTGATTGCATAAGAGTTCTTGTCTCCAAGTTCCACTTTATGAGATGTTTCCTTTTCCTTCATGCTTGAGATATTTTCACGATCACCTGTCACATGTCTTGAAGCTCCACTATTGATCAACCACATGTCATCTTCAAAAGATCCTGTAAGAGTTGAGTATTAGAAGAAATATGTTTCTTCATGCTTGACTTTCTTTGAAGGTTCTTCATCATTGGCAGCTGATGCATGGTGTCTTTCCTTTCTCTTCTTTGATAGTTTAAGACAATGCTTTTTGTAGTGGCAATGTTCATGGCATCCAAAACATTGTACTTTTGACATATCTTTCTTATGATTGAATTTATTTCTTGAGTCAAATCTTTTCTTACCTCCATGTCTCTTGAACTTTGTTGCATAGGCTTGATCATCCTCTTCCTTTTGAGATCTTCCCTTTGAGTTTATCCTTGTCTCTTCTTTTTGCACAATAGGTCCAAAGTTCTTCCAGTGTTGGAAACTCCTTTCTTGTATTCATGCTTGCAACAAATGCATCCCATGATATAGAAATACCTTTAAGTGTTATATTAATAATTTCCTTTTCTGGAATAACTTCTTCAATAGCTTGTAGTTGTTCTATCAACTGAGAACTCCTCACAAAGTATGAGGCTACAATGTCATCCTTAGTCATCTTTGTGTCACGAAGCTCATTCTTCAAACTCATCACTTGTCTAATATTTCTGACTGCAAAAAGGTTAGTTAGGGCATCATACATCTTATTGGATGAGTCAAGATTGCATATGTAGGGTATCAAGTGATCTTTGACAAAGTCCACAATGATACTCATAGCCTTGAAGTCATTTTCCTTAAACTTCTCCATTGCTGCAACATTCTGAGGTTCATTTTTTTTCCTGCTTCAAACTGTGGTTCCATGATATTGCTCTTCACGATATCTAGAACTTTGTTCTTGGCAAGGATGAGGTCAATCCTTGTCTTCCATGCTCTAAAGTTTGAAGCTCCTTCTAGCTTTTTCTCCGACTTCATGGAGTAAGTCATGATTGCCTTTGGCTTTGAATTTGACCCAAAAATTTAGCCTTGACGTTTTTGCTAGTTGAAGGTATCAAGAGGTGTGCTAGGCTAATGCGCACTAGAATGTCCCAGAATTATGCCAAACGTTTCACTTGAAGTGCCAAAAGAGTTAGGTTAGGGCTTGTTGCAACTACAAAATCAGAAACCCTAGTTGCAGCTGCAATTGATGCCACAACAAGCTTGACAAAGGAATTGTCTATCTACCTTCCAATGGTTAGACTGTTCTGAAGATAGTGTGGGCCCATAACTATTAAAATATTCGATGTGTTCATTTAACCATAGACAATATCTCAATATTGTCACCCAACCATAGGCACACAACCACCCCCGAGCACCTTAACCTTTGATAGATAGAATAGTTCCAGAAGTAGCACTAGAACCAAAGGTAACCAAGATAGTGCACATTTCTCCAAAGATAGCGCACCGAGCAGAGAATCCCAAAACCATAGACCAAGACCAATACCCAACTGCAGTTGTTGCAATTGCAATCCTTCCTCTAGACTTGCACACTACTTATCTTTAGTGAGAGTGTGTGTATATCCAAATGAGCTCAAGCACCCTTTATTTATAGTGCTCCTTATCAACTGTCTAGGCTGACTTCTCCTTTTGGAGAGTAATACTTTAATATTATTCATTTTATTGAGTTGAATGGTCTTCTAGGGTTCTTACACATCTGTTTAGGGTTTCTCTAGCTTATGGAATATTCTATTCTAGTAAGAGGTTACACATGGAGGTTGATACCTCCCGCAGCTACCATAATATCAACAATGTCAAAATCACATGAAATATACAATATTAACAAATAACAAATGAAAATCAAATGAATAGTATATAGATAAAATTAGAAATACGTATCTTTCCAATTTTTGTTCCATGTTTCTTTTTTTGCCCTATTTTCTTTTTAATCACTGTTGATTGTTTTGATGTATTTTACATCGAACAACACAAATAACAATGTAGGTGGATGCCAACGAGATCCAAACACAATGCAAATTATTGATATTTTATTTTCTTTGTGATCATAATCTCTGTTGCACCAACTACTTGTCATGTCCAATTCAATTTCTTGATCCAACACAGAAACAATAACTTTCTAAATATGTAACAAGAATATGAAAAACATGCTTTGGTTTAGCAGGAAGGAAATCAAAATTTGTGAATATGTTAAAAAAATATGGAAATATGCCAATATGTGTTTGGAAGTCCATGTAATTCAATATGCCAATGTTTACTATGATTTACATGCATTTCAAATTGAAAGTCAAAAACAACAATCCATTGTTTATTATAATGGTGTTTTTAACCTTGTATACAACTATGGAACATAGTTCTTTTAATGCTCTCATGACATTGTATCTTCCATGTTTTAGTTTATGCCATTCAAATGATGCTTAATCTATGTCTATAACATTAAGCAATTGAAAAAAATAAAAAATAAAAATACACTTTCAAAACAACATACCTTATTTTTGTTTATGTTTAACTTTGATTCTTCTTTGATCTATATAGTTTATGAAATATCTCTTGACCAATTTAAACTACCCCTGAAAAAGAAAAATAATAAGAAACTACTAATTTTCTTTCACATATATGATGCACACCAAAAATATTTCATTCAACCATTTGATCCAACAGTACAACTGAAAAAAGAGGATTGGTTTGCTTAAACATTACACCAATGCCAATGCAAATTTGAATGAAACAAAGTAATTACACTATGCATGAAGCACACATTATCAAACAATAAGAATGGACTATTTTCGACCACATAGCAATCAGGATGTCGTATTTCAAGATTACCAAATTTTCTATATATTAGATTCAACTATGTCCATGGACACGGGGCATATAAAAACAAGCATATTCAACTCTCTTTGATATTCTTATTCTCTGCATCTATGTGCCTACCTCCTTTGATGTCATAAAGCAATATCCAATATATTTCCAAGAAAGGGTGCCTCCGCTACATGATGGAAGATAAGAGATGAATAGGGGTTGACTTTGACATGAACTTGTTATCCATCTCATAGCTAGAGACGACATTCTCTACCACTATATGTCATTGGAAAACTACTATGCCTTGGATTTTAGGTGAAAGAAACTCCTCTTTCCCCTTGAACTTGACTCTCCAAGATTTCCTCTTGGATGTTTAGTTCTTGGGATGGAGTTCTCGGTGGAGCCTCTAACATTTGGCCTCCCGATGTCTAGTAAACCTACAGTACTAGAAATAATTTGTGTATGGGTTGATTGGCCTTCTATAATGCAACCAATTTCTAGCCTTATGACTTATTTTCTTGTAATAGAAACAAACCAAATATACCATGCCATACCTTTTCAGTTTATGATGATGCTTACTTGCTTGGTTGCTTGGTCCCCCAAGCATCGAAGAAAATTAGGGTGGTGGAATCATCTCTTTGCTACAGTCTTCCAAGCTTATACAAGTAGATTTGAGTGGTCTAATACCCACTCCTTTTCCATTTTCCTTTTACTCCATGGAAATGGCTTCGTTTTTTATTCTTCTTGCCTTGACAAATGTTATCTTGGTGGTTATAGCTTGAGTTAATCTACAATCACTCACTTTTTTGTTTCCACCAAAACCCAGTCCTTCAAGCCTAGGCCTCTATTGAGCTACAACGAGGATCACAATCACTTGGCCTTTCTTTCCTAGCCCTACCCTTGTAACCCATTTACCTTAATAACTTGGGATCGATGCCTCCAATGTGATTTTTGAAATCACTAAAGGGCTCTCGAGGAAGGAGCTTGGAAGGTGATTTTACCATGTTTGACTCTGTGATGATGCCAACTTCCATAGTGGTAATGGAAGAGTATTCATTGGTCTCTTGGAAAACTACCTGTAGCTTCTTTAATGCCTATTCCTTGACTTCCATGTATTAGTACAACAAAGTAGTCATTTCGGTGAATCTCTTCTCTTTCCAATTATCTAGCTGAGTCAATTTCTCCCCCAATTGTAAGAGTTGCAATTTTATCTTGTCTAATTATGCCCTTATGGTGCTAAATGAGTTGTTGAATCTAGCTAGTTATTTTTCTATCTCATCCATTTTATTCCTCCAATATCAAATATAATCTTGTATTTACATGTTAAAGTCTCATAACTCTTTCAGCTTCTCCCCCTTCAAAGATTTTCCCATGGAAGTTGCTTCAAGGTCAATGACGAACCTACTTTGATACCAATATGATCCATAAATGGTAGGCCTATGGCTCGTCCATTTCATCAACATGGATCCTCTATGGAAATTGAAATTTGTCTATGTTCTTAGTGCAATTATAAGTGATCGAATCTGCTTCTCTATTGTTAATTATTACTTGCCAAAAGGTATGGCTTTGTTCAATGGATTCAAAGCTTGGATTATTATTTATGGTGCTAAGGCCACTTAAATGAACGTGCCTCTGCTCTCTCTCTCTCTCTCTCTCTCTCTCTCTCTCTCTCTCTCTCTCTCTCTCTCTCACACACACACACACACACACGCACGCGCGCGCACACACATACATGCCACTTAAATGAACATGCCTTATCTCTCTCTCACACACACACTTAAATGAAAATGCCTCTACTCACACACACACACATGCCACTTAAATGAACATGCCTCTTCTCTCTCTCTCTCTCACACACACTCACTCACACACACACACACACACACACACACACACACACACACACACACACACACATGCCACTTAAATGAACATGCCTCTGCTCTCTTTCTCTCTCTCTCTCACACACACACACACAGACAAGCCACTTATATGAACATGCCACACACACAAGCCACTTAAATGAACATGCCACACACACAAGCCACTTAAATGAACATGCCACACACACACACACACATGCCACTTAAATCAACATGCCTCACACACACACACACACACAAGCCACTTAAATGAACATGCCACACACACATACAACAAGAGATCTATTTTCAAGCTACAATTACATCCATTCAAACCCAATGATTTGATTAATAAACCCATATTCCCATTCTTTGCATTTATTCTAGCATTAGGCTATAAGAAATTTACCAATACACATGGGCATGGGGTGTACAGGTTGTAACTACTATCCACACATATGCCCACTATTGATATGAGCAATAACAAGAGAAGAATCACTTTTATAATTGAAAATCACTAACCCATAAATAAGTGGATCTAACTACCGGTTCAATTATATGGCTATAGGGTGTGATTACTCAGCCCCTAAATTAAACCAGTGTCAGAGAAACCACAAAATTCATTGTATAGCATGGTGTACACAAGAGGTTTCGCACCAACTATAAAATCAATAGGAGCCAACAAAATGGTGAATTACAATTGTTGTAACACATGGTGTATGCATAGGGATCACACCTGAACTAGGCATACATATGTATCCACATAATTAAATCAATCACATAGCAATAGAACTCACAATAGGCATAGATATTTTACCCTTAAAACCCAAACGGGAAAACAAACATTCCATGGAGATTTTATTAAGCTGAGCAAATTGTTACAAAGGGGAGGGTTGCATTCTCCATCAAAATTTTAATGCATTATTACTCATAGAAAACATTGCAAATGATTTTGGTCGAGAGACAACCTTTGATCTTCAAGCACGTTTCTTCTTTTGAGTCCTTCGTTTCCTTCTACAACCCTTCTTCTTAATTTTCTCTCAAGCCTCTTACTCTTCTCTTCCCTTTGAATTACCTTCTTGTCTACAACCTTCATATTTAATGCACTACCTTGGAGGGAAATCATCAAATCAATATTTTCATCTTCCATGGCCTTCAGGTCTTAGACAAACTTTGCAAAAATTACATTTTTTATTACAAATTTGAAAAGAGAAACCATTCTAAGGATCCATTTTGTATCACACCTCCTCATTTGTAAGCTTTTAGTCCCCAAGAGCTTCAATTCCCTTCACTCTTCTCATTCTCTACATCTACATGGCTACCTCCTTTATTGTCATCTAGAAATATTCACTAGATCTTCAAGAAAGGTTGCCTCCACTACAAGAAAGAAGATAAGAGATGAATAGGGGTTGCCTTTAACATGATCCTTCTATCCATCCCATGGTTAGAGATGACATTCTCTACTGCAATAGCTCATTTGACAACCACTGCTCTTTAGGTTGTAGGTGCGAAAAAAATATTCTTTCCCCTTGACCTTGACTCTCCAAGATTTCTTCTTGTCTATTCAGTTCTTGGGATGGAGTTCTAGGTGAAGCCTATGACATTTGGCCTCCCAATGTCCAACAAATATGCAGTACTGGAAATAATCCATGCACAGGTTGCTTTGACTTCTATAGTGCCAACAATTGCTATCCTTATAACCTATTTTCTTGCAACAAAAACAAACCAAAGATACAGTGACATACCTTTTCAGTTTGTGATGACAGTTACCAACTTGGTTGCTTGGTCCCCCAAGCATTGGAGCAAAATTGGGTGGTGGAATCATCCCTTTTCTACCCTCTTCCAAGCATCTATAAGAAGAATTGAGTGATTTGTTGCCTACTCATTTTACAACCTTTTCCTCCTTGGGAATGACTTATTTTCCAATTCCTCTTTCCTTGACAAATGTTATCTCAGTGGTTATAACTTGAGCTAAGTTATAATTACTTAGTTTCTCTTTGCCACCAAAACCTAGGCCTTCATGCTTGGGTCTATGGTGGTAGGGTATGTGTTATATTCTTTGCACGACTAGAACTAGTGTCTATGTTGTGCTGGGCACACAGGGGGGTAGAGTGCCCCCTTTCCTGAGGGGTGACAGGGGGGCGGAGCCCCCTGAAATGGGGGGTTTGCATGGGGGTGGGATCCCCCTGAACTGGGGTTCAGCGGCAATGCCCTCAAATTTTGTTTTTTATGGGTTTTCATGGCTGTTTTTGGGTGGTTTTTCGGCACATGGTTATTCACCGATGGTTTTCTATTTTTGGTTAAAGAATTAGGGTTGTTGACTAATACAAGTAATTGGATTAGGGTTTTGGATGTCGCTAGCTCCTATATGTATATTGTATTGTAAACAATGTATGAGGTGAATGGATATAAAATATGTTGGTTTTCCCGGTTTGGGTTTCCAAGGGAAAAATCTTTGTGTAATGTGTGTATTTGTCATTGTATCTTTTATGTTATTTTATTGAAAATTTGTTTGCAGTAAAATATTGTACAAGGTTAAAATATACAATGTTTAGATACAATGGGGATCATAATCATTTGGAATTTCTTGCCTAACCCTTGGCCCATGTAACCCATTTATCTCAATAACTTGGAACTTATGCCTTTAAAATGATTTTTGAAATCACTAAAGGGCTCTTGAGGAATGATCTTGGAATGTGAGTTTACCATGATTGAATCCATAATGGTGTTGGCTTCCACAATGGAAATGAAAGAGTCTTGCTTGGTCTCTTTGAAAACTGCTTGTAGCTTCTACAATGCGCCTTCCTTCATTGGCAAATCTCAGTAGCTAATTAGTCATTTTGGTGAACCTCTCCTCTTACCAATTATCTAGCTGGGTGAATTTCTCCCCTAATTGTAAGACCTATAATATGCTATTGTCTAATTCTTCCATCATGATGTTGAAGTAGTCCTATCATTTGGAAATTTCTTTTTCTAGCTCATCTACTTTATGCCTCCACTATCGACTATCCTCTTGGATCTTCCTGTTAAAATCTCTTAACTCTTCTAGCCTCTACCCCTTCAAAGATTTTCCCATGATAGCTTCTTCAAGGTCTCTGACAAACCTACTCTGATACCAATATAATCTGTAAATGGTAGGCCTATAGACCATTAGTTTCATAAACATGGATCCTCTATGGAAATTTAACTTTTTCTCTATTTTTGGTACAATTCTAAGTGAATGGATATGCTTTTGTGTTGCTAATTATTAGTAGGAAAAAGGTTTGGCTTTGCTCAATGACTTCAAAACTTGGCTTCTTGTTTATGGTGCTACCACTTAAATCAACATGCATTTTCTTACACAAATTGTAACATTCATATTTCTTGCCAGCCAAAGGCGCCTGCGCACGCATGTATTCTTTGTCTTATACCAACAATTCAATATCAACACTAAGACTCATTAATAAATCTTTTTTCAAGTTGTAGTTAAATCCATTCAAACCCAACAATATAGATAATAAACTCCTCTACCCATTCTTTGCATTTATTCCAATAATAGGTTGTGGGAAATTTCCAAATACACATGGACATGGAGCATACATGTTGCAAGAGCTCTCCACACATCTTCTCACTATTCATATGAGTAATAACAAGAGAAGAATTTATTTTAAAATTGCAAATCACTAAACCACAAATAAGTGATTGTAGCTAATGGTTCAATTACATGGCTATAGGGTGTGATTACTCAACCCATAATTTAAACCAATGACAAAGCAATCACAAAATTCATTGTATAAAATGGTGTACACAATTGGTTTCACAACAACTATCAAAATAATCAAGAGTTAACAAAATGGTGAATTCCAAGTGTTGTAGCATGTGGTGTATCCACATAAATCACACCAAAACTATGCATACATACATCGCCACATAATTAAAGCAATCTCAAATAAATAAAGCTCACAATATACACAAAGATTTTACCTTGGAACCCCAAATGGGAAAACCAACATTCCATGGGAATTTCATTATGTAACATCCCAAGGCCGAGCCCCGGTTGTAATAATGAATTGTAACATGTTTTGTAGGCTGGTGAGCAAAGTGTTATAAGCTAGGAGGCTTATGTTCTTATTAGGCCGGAGACCCTAGATGCTAAATGCTAGGAGCATGTTTTGTACATGTAAATCTTCATATTATTAATATAACAACATCGTTGCGTGTAGACCGACCATGAAGAAAGAGTATGGGGGACTAAGCTCCACTAGGTTGTTCAAGGGAGGAGGCTAGGAGATTGGGGAAAAAGGGATATTATTAAGAGCTTAAAACCAAGAGAATAATATATAATTATTATTCTAAAGGATGTAAAGAGGATATTAATTTATCCTAGATTCCTTTGGGAGAAGAACGAGTTCCAAGTGGAGAGGAGCGTGCTCCTGGAGAGCCAAGTGTCATCCAAGACGCATGCAAATTTATGGGGGTTCTCTCACGATTCTTGCGATATTCTTACAATTCTGTCCATCACTGGCCCCATTCACTCATGCACTGAGCAAGCATGCAGTCAGCCATTTCCGCCATTGTTGAATTCCTCAACCACCCGAACCTCTACAACAAGCCTGAATTGATACCCTTGCGACACCTGTACCCTGCAGGTTGCCTGCATATTGTTCTATCATTACCGTCCCCCATGTCCAATTGTTGTTGTTTCCATCACCATGCCTGTGTGTTGAGGAGTAGGAGTGAAGAAGCAGGTTGTCAGGCCCGTGGATAGAAGAAGCAGGTTGTCAGGCCTCTGAGCTACTCTCTCCAGGTGAGAGGTTGTTGTGGATTGAAGAAGCAGGTTGTCAAGCCTGTGAGAAAATCTCTCCAGGTGAGAGAGTGTGTCGAGGAAGTGAGTTATCTAGGAGGGAGTCCAACAGTAGCTACAGAGCTCTGAGAATTTCTGATCCATCCTGTTGTTGAAGCCCTGTAAGGGAGGTGGAACAACCAATGGACTGTGTGAAAGTGAAGGTGTATACTCTTGGGGTGGGAAATGCATGTGGGGAATGAGAGTCTATGATCGGTGAGCATAAGTGGCTCCTTGGAGGAAATCCTTCCTATTGTACTGTGCAACTTCCCGTTGTCCCTGCCTAGCTTAGGAATCCCTTGCCTGGTGGAGTTTAGTCCTAGCTCGGGGGTGACCCTGCTTAGAGTGATGAATAGTGTGGTATAAGGCTAGGAGGTTCGTGGAAGGTCTGCACGCAGTCGGTGCACTACAATTAAGAGATAATTATCATATCTGTGCTTAATGGTTAAATGATGTATTTTAGTGCATGTCTATGATTCTTGTAATAATACCATGTGTTTCGATGCATGTATGTTTTTATGTTATCTCTATTTATTTTCATTAAGTTTATATGTGTTTTATTCTGCAAAGAGATCTGTCTTCCATTGCCCAACAGGTCTATGTCTGGGCATGGAAAATTTTAATTACCTATAACAGAGCTTGAGACCGCGTGTGTCTGAGGTAGCGTGCCCCCAACCTGCTGAGGGGCTGGGGGATGTTACAAAATGGTATCAAAGCAACAAATGTTTACAAATTGATGTTGCCCAACCTGTTGGTGGTCGGGGACGTTACAAAATGGTATCAGAGCCATGGTTTCAACACTGAGGTTGGATGGGTCGGATAGGTGGTTAATGAAGCAAAGGTTTCAAAGTGAATTGTTGTCGAGGGGGACAAAATTTGAAGTTCAGAGCATTCCTGAGTGTTAGGAAGGCACCGTGTGAACACTTGGACTGTGTTCAGAAGCTCAAGAATTATAGTGGTTCAAGAAAACCTACAGAGGAAGGATACCACTACAACCGTGGTATTGGGCCACAAAGTTTATAATTTGGATCGTAGGATCTGTTCAGGGGAAGGAGGATCCTTCACAACTGTCATTTATGGGAAAAGGAGCATGGTGGTTAAGCATTGAAGTCCTTCAGGACTTCATCGCTCCGACTTTTTGAAGTTACTTATTGTAAAAGGGGGCAAAAGTGTCGAAGCTCCGAAGTCAAGGAGTGGATCTAGCCATAGATCTGAGGAAAAGTGCTTGACCATTGGATCGACCGAAGACAAATCAGAGTCGTTAGATTGAGTCAAGAGCAAGAGGCAAGGCGCAACGGTGAAGAACAAATCTCAACCATCAGATATGCACACAAGTGATTGTGAGTTGTAGATCTCACAACAGTTTGGGAATTCAACACTTTGGGAGAAATAGAGTGTGCTAAGGTGAAAACTCCTAAAGTCCCGAAGTCCAGAGTTGATCCAGACCATTCATTAAAGGAGACACATGTCGGTAGATCAACATATTCAGGAGTTCAAAATTTTGTAGAATTGAAGTGTGCTAGTGAGAAATCTTCTGAAGTCATGAAGCCCGAAGGCCCGAAGTGATGTGGCTTGCTAATGTCACCTGGGATGATGTGGACACATGGAATGTGTGCTACGTGTCAGTGAGTTGAGAACCTTTGGAAGATTGAAATGTTAGTTAGAATGTGACATGTGTCACCTGTCTGATTGGGCCACGTGTCCGCTTCTATTATTTCTCCATGTGGCACTCCTCTTGAGCATGGATGGTGGGGCCCCTGATGGATACATAAAGCAGTTAAAACCTTGGCGAAGAATTTAACTAGATCGGGCCCACGATAACTTGGTCACAATGGATGCGTGGCGCTAGATCGTGAAGTTGAGAGACTTGGTACTCCGGAGGAAAGGTGTTACACTTAGCATTGAGTCGAGAACTCCTGAAGACCAAAGTTAATCTCGACTGTTGGTCCCAAAGGACGCGTGGCATCAGATTCCAAGGTCCAGAGATTGGGCACTTCGGAGGAATTGTGTTGTAGTTGCTTGAGTCAGGAATTCCCATATTTAATATCGACCGTTGATCAGGAGAGGGTACATGGAAACAGATGCAACAGTCTGGTAATTCAACACTCCGAAAGAATGGAGAGTATGGATAGTCTGGAACTCCTGAAGCCTGGAGTCTCGGAGTTGATCGTGGCCATTGGTTAACTAGAAGGAATGAACCGTTGATATGTTGTTTGTGAATTTACTGGTCTAGCACTCCGGTGGATCTATGCAGTGGTACTTTGAAAACTCATGAAGCCAGAGCTCCATAGTAAATCTCAGTCATTAGTGGCTGAGGAGCTATGGACCGTAGATCCACCCCACTCTGCATGTTCGCCAGTTTGGCGTTCAAAAGAAATGAGAGAAAAAGGTGTGAAATTCTCCAAAGCCAGAAGTTCTGAAGCAACGAAGTTTCAGATAAGAGCCTATCAGCTTAGCACTTGGTCACAACTTGTAGTCACATGATTTGGGGATCGAAGAAAAAGGGGGCTAGCGCTGGAATTCTTGTTTTAAGAACAAAAAAAGGCTTAGAGAAGGAACCGTGAGGATTCATGATTGAGAAGACCGCATCGAAAGAAGTAAGAAAAGTCTATGCAGAGGAGGCACAACTAGTGTTATTGAAAACCTTGTAAGCTTTGCCAGGTGTGCATAGAGCTAGTGCAAGGAGTACACAGAGTTTCAGGAGGGTGCAAGAATCCTTTGAGGGAGCGAAGGGCTAAGACCCTTTGGAAGTTAGAGCAAGTTCAAAGCTCAAGAGAGATAGCGCAAGTGCATGCAAACGAACTTGCTTCAAGTTTGGGAGCTCGGGGGGGATGGCATTTTCTCATAAGTGCAGTCTAGATCCAAGCAGTCGGGCTCCCAGACGAATCAAAGGTTGCAACCTTTGAATCTTTTCAAAGTTCCTTCATCGGAAGGAAATAACAAAGCTCAGGAGGGAGGAGCTACTACAACCGTCAGATTGGCTGTGAGATTTGATCTGGACCGTCAAAGATCTACATCCAGACAAGGAGGAGCATGAAGAGGAGGAGGACAGATCCCAACCATTGGATTTGAGCACGAAGGTTAGAGAGTCTTCGGATCCAGTTAAATTGCATGAAGGTTAATTCCCGAAGTCCTCCAAACTTCGTGAAATTCAGGCATTTTGAGCTCGAGTGCACAGGAGAGCGAAATCGCTGAAGCTTTAAATGTCGGAGTAGATCTTGGCTGTTGGCACCTGGAAGTATGTGTCAATAGATTGTGAAATACAGAGCAACAACACTCTAGGAGATTTCAATTGAGGAGTGTGCAAAACTCTCGAAGGATCGAAGCGTAGAAGTAAATCCTAGCTATTGGCGTAGGAGGACACATGACAATTGATCGTTAACTCTGGAGGATTTGAAGTGTGGCACTTCAAAAATCCCTAAAGCCCGGAGTAGTGGAGAAGATGTCAGCCTTCCGTCATTTGGAGACACGTGGTGGAAGATCCTACATTTCAAAGGAAGCCATATCAAAGGGTGGAGAACTTTCGAAGTCGTTGGTAGTCGAAGCAAATCCGAGTCGTTGATCTCAGAGGGAGAGTTGTCACCAGATCCTACACTCCAGAGCAGGAACGCTTTGGAGGAAGATGGAGTTGGGTGGAGCAAGAACTCTCGAAGGCTGGAGACCCAGAGTTCATCTGCATCGTCTGTCAGCAGAGGACAAGTGTCATCATATCCTTCACTTCGAAGGATAGCCACTTCAGAGGAAAGTGGGGTCACGTGGGTTGAAAAATTGGGTTGAAAAATTCTGAAGGCTGAAGCATCGAAGTTCATTGTGACTGTTGACAGTCATGGATGCGTGTCAGAAGATCTGACACTCCAGAGGTTTGTGGCATTGAAGACTTTGGAAATCCTAAAGCACAGAGTCCCGAATATATTTGTGGTCATTGATTTAGATAAAGAGCGGGGACCATTGATCCCTCTCACGTCATTTGCGAACTTCGCAAGTTTGGAGTTCGAGAGATTGGCATTCTGTTGAGTTGAAAATACTCGAAGCCCAAAACTTTGAAGCGCGAAGTAAGCGCTCGTTGGTTTGGTGCCTGGTCATATCCACGATCATATGCTATCACCGCAGAAGGAAAAAGGGATAGGGTCTGAAAGTTGAATTTGGAAGCATGGGAAGCTTAGAGAAGCACCCGAAAGGTTAGGTGAGTTCGGACCTACACCAGTTGGAGTGAGAAGTCCCAAAATTCCTCAGGTATCATCGGTTTGGCCCATAACTTGGCACAGGGTCCCTTAAAGGATTCTGTGGGTTTTGAAAAGATCCTCGTTCGCTATTTCGAGCACGAGGAACGAAACAAAAGCCCGTGGATAAGGTTTTGGGACTCAACAGGAGCCTGAGAGCCAATTCGACTCCATCAAATTGATCGATCCTAGACCGAGAGCTCGCACAGCCTGGGAGGAAGAGGGAGTTTGCATAAGAAGTGTACCAAGGACCTATGCAACCTGGAAAACAAGAAAGCAAAGTTTCAATCACACATGATTGAAGTAGAAGGTATGATCAATAACCATGCATTTACTATTTTAGCTGATTTAGAAGCTAGTCATAACTATATAGATTCCAAGGTAGTGGAAAGATTGAAATTTACAAGAAGCAAGCATGGGAAATCTTGGTTGGTACAATTGGCTACAAGAGCCAAGAGAAAAGTAATTGAGTTGGTTAAGTCAGGTCCAGTGGGCATGATTGGGCTGAGCACCAAGGCTGATTGGAACATCTTGCCTTTGGGTTCATATGACTATTAAATCGGTATGAATTGGTTGGAACAACACCATAATGTCTTAGACTTCCATCACAAGGAATTCCCTTTCCTAGATAAAGAATGAATCTGAGAATAGTCCAAGGAATTCCCAGGGTTGTAGCTATCAGAGAAATTTCAACAATGCAACTGAAGAAATGTTTCAAAAAAATGGATGTCAAATAATTCTATGCTGCTAGCAAAGAAGGCATATGTGCATCCTTACAGTATGAATAGAGATTGGCTATGCAAGTCAAGTTTGAGACTAGTAGTCAAAGAGAAGAGAAGGTACAAGAAACCTCAAGTACTAAGGTAGTCAGTCAGAAAAAGGCTGAAGTAGTTCAGTTCAAAAAAGTAAATGGATGTTGAAGAATCCAGAGTCTATAAAATAGCTTGATTGGAACTATAATTAGTCCAAGTATGAGTTGGATTAGTTGGATCCAGGAAATAAATGAATGTTGAAGGTTAACATCATCCTAGTATTTGGCTGTAAATGAAAAAGCAACCAAGAGTGATTTGGTTAGAAAGTGCTTAGGTTAGAACTAATCATGTACAATGATTACAGTGAGAGCACAAGAATATTTCAGAATCTAGGATGAAGTGAAAACTCTGAGAACAACAAGAAATATGATACAGGGAGAAAGAATTTACTGAAATTGCAATAGCAACAATTGAATTAGGGTTGGTTGAAAAACCATACGCAAAAAGAGAATTCTTGCATGTTTGCAAGTGTCACTGATGATGTTGCTGCATAGGAAAGGAAACAACAGAAAGCTGAAGGGTTGGTGTAGTGTTCGGGTCAAAAAGGAAGGCATCCAATTAATTGGGAAGACAATAGGAAGTGTGTGGAGAATGTGTCAAGACATTGGCCATAATTCCAACTTATGGATGGTGAAATACATGACTGAGATAAAGAGCATTATGTAATTCAATGCAAGGTGCATTGAGAATTGCACTCATGCATAGTAAGTGATAGAATTGTATACTTAAATGTAATTGTTGAATGTGTTTTGTAAGTACATGCATATATATTATTGCATGGGAATAATTGTTGCTAACAACTGAAATGTTGTTAACTCATGAAGTTGAGGACATTTAAGGAGTTGTTAGACATTGCAATAGGAAAGTTGCAAGTCAAGTAGTCGCGTAAGCATGGACTACAGAAAAATTTCTCGTTCAGAAAAAACAATAATGAACTTACATATATTAATTATGAACAGGCTTATGCATAGAATGATAATTAATTCTATATTTAATAAAATTGTTTTTTAGTTGTGATTAGATTGCTAAATGTAGGCAATTCAAAAAATCACACCATAAAGTTTTTGTACACATTGCAATTGAATTATGTTGTACAAAAAATATTGACAATTTGTTGGTTGTATGCAAGATAGAAGCATTGCAAGAAAAATGGTATTCAACATGGTGCTTGCTGAAAACCACAAGGAAGACCATCTTTCTACTATTGAGGCAACCATGAAAAATTATGAAATAGAATTTCATAATTTGGAAAAGTTGAAATTCCTTATAAATTTAGTTTAAATTTTTCAATGAATTGTTATGATGTTCTCTCATAGTAACTGCATGTGTGTGATGCAAATGAGACAATATTGGTTAAAGTTGGAATGATGGAAGAAGAACTATTGTTAGAGACATTGAAGCCCTTTAATGGAGAACCTCGGCGAGAGGCTTTAGTAGTGGTTTGGCGCTCTCCTTGTGTGTGAAAGCCTTGGCAAGATGGATCGTTGATGGATTGTGTTGCAGTGAAAGGATACCTGATCCTGGAAGGGTGAGTTAAACAAGGAAGAGGCAACTTAGAAATGCTTATGGCATGGTAGCTGCCATAAGGAGGGTGTGTCAAATGGTACAATGAGCTGAATTCTTCTTGAAGCAGCTCTATGAAGTAGAGCAAATGAATTCCAGTTGTAGCATGAATACTAGAATTGGTGCTTGAAAGCAAAGCACCAGGTGATTAACAAGTTCCAACAACAAAAGCTTGGAGATTTTTGAAGAATTTTGTATTATACATGGTATATAATGCACTGAGGACAATGCATAAATAAGGGGAGGGGATTGTAATTTCCCAAGGCCGAGCCTCAGTTGTAATCATGAATTGTAACATGTTTTGTAGGTTGGTGAGCCAAGTGTTATAAGCTAGGAGGCTTATGTGCTTATTAGGCCGGAGAGCCTAGATGTTAAGGGCCAGGAGCATATTTCGTACATGTAAATATTCATATTATTAATATAACAACATCGCTACGTTTAGACCGACCACGAAGAAAGAGTATGGGGGACTAAGCTCCACTAGGTTGGGCAAGGGAGGAGGCTAGGAGATTGGGGAAAAGGGCAAAGGTTAAGAGCTTAAAACCAAGAGAATAATATATAATTATTATTCTAAAGGCTATAAAGAGGATATTAATTTATCCTAAGTTCCTTTGGGGAGAGGAACTAGTTCCAAGTGGAGAGGAACGCAGTCCTGGAGAGCCAAGTGTCATTAAGGATGCATGCAGATTTATGGGGGTGCTCTCATGATTCTCGCGATATTTTTATCATTCTGTCCATTGTTGCCCCATTCACTCATGCACTGAGCAAGCACGCGTTCATCCATTTCTACCATTGTTGAATTCCTCAACCACCTAAACCTCTGCAACAAGCCTGAATTGAAACCCTTGTGACACATGTACCCTGCGGGTTGCCTGCTTATTGTTTTGTCATTACTGTCCCCCACGTCCAGTTGTTGTTGTTTCCATCACCATGCCTGTGTGTTGAGGAGCAAGAGTGAAGAAGCGGGTTGTCAGGCCTGTGGACATAAGTAGCAGGTTTTCAGGCCTATGAGCTACTCTCTCCAGGTGAGAGAGTTTGTTGTGGATTGAAGAAGCAAGTTGTCAGGCTTGTGAGCAACTCTCTCCAGGTGAGAGAGTATGCCGAGGAAGTGAGTTCTCCTGGAGGGAGTCCAATAGCAGCTACAGAGCTCTGAGAATTCCCGATCTGACATGTTTCTGAAGCCTCTAAAGGGAGGTGGAACGAACGATGGAGTGTGTGAAAGTGAAGGTGTATACTCTTGGGGTGGGACAGGAGAGTCTGTGAGCGGTGGGCGTAAGTGGCTCCTTGGAGGAAATCCTTCCAGTTGTACTGTGGAACATCCTGTTATCCCTTCCTAGCCTAGGAATCCCTTGCCCGCTGGAGTTTGGTCCTAGCTCGGGGTGACCCTGCTTAGAGTGATGAGTAGTGTGGTCTAAGAATGGGAGGTTTGTGGAAGGTCTGTATGCTGTCGATGCACTACAATTAAGAGATAAGTATCATGTCTGTGCTTAATGGTTAAATGATGTATTTTAGTGGATGTTTGTGATTCTTGTAATAATATCATGTGTTTAGCTGCATTTATGTTTTCATCTTATCTCTATTTATTTATGTTAAGTTTATATGTGATTTATTCCACAAAGAGCTCCGTTTTCCATTTCCTAGAAGGTCTATGTCTGGGCATGGACAATTTTAATTACCTATAACAAAGCTTGAGACCACATGTCTCTGAGGTGGTGTGCCCTCGACGTGCTAAGGGATCTGAGGATGTTACAAAATGGTATCAGAGAAAAAGATGTTTACGGAGTGATGTTTCCCGACATGTTGGTGGTCGGGGATGTTACACATTAAGCTTAGGATATTGTTACAAAAAGGTGAGCTACATGGTTCTCCATCATATTTTAATGCGTTATTACTCATAGGAAACATTTTAGATAACTTTGGATCAGATACAAGCTAGTCCCCTTTCTTTATCACATCTATAAACAAATAACTTTATAATCCTTATAAAAAAATGGATGACTATTATTCTATGAATTTACAAGAGAAGAAAGAGTGACTAGGGATTCCACCAAACTCTCTCTGCCTTCCTGGGTGGAACTACATTCAACTAATATTATGGGATTTTCTAGCCTTTAACTACCTATTACTACTAGTGAAAGGAATTAGCTGGCATTAGTCTGAAGGCTGGGGAGTTCCTCTCCTTCCAATAAATAAGTAGGTGCTCTTCGCACTGGAAACGTATGAATTCTGCATCATTCAAGTAGCAACATTTAAGCAAGTAGCAGAGCCTATTGATCACCCTACTAGTGCTTACACTGTTGTACTCACCTGCCCTTGCTTATTATGCTATTGTCTCTGTTGCTACTGGTTATTACCTTAGGGAAATTGATTAAGAATTAAGCTAAAGCCAAGGCTTATGCAACTAGTTGGACTAGTGAATGTATGGGGGGAAACAAGGTTCTCTCAGAATAAGTACTAATCATGGACCTTTGATCTTTGCACAAGCTTCTTGTTCCAGGTCATTCATTTCTTGCTACAACCTTTCCTCTTCATTTCCTCTTAAACTCTCTTGCTCTCCTCTCTTCTTTGAATACCCTTCTCTACAAACTTAATATTTAATGGGATACCTTGGAAGACCAACCATCATATGATTCTTTTCATCTTCAATGGATTTTGGCTCTTAGACAAACTTTGCAACAATTACATTTTTTATTACAAAGTTGAAAAGAGAAACTTTTCGAAGGATCCATTTTGGATCACATAATCCATGGTTGAACCATCTTAACTTCAAGCTCATAACCAATAACAAGTCATTTTGTAACACACCCAACCCCCTAACCCACATTAAGCTATTGGGGTGCACAAAATTTCTCTTTTCTTTCCTCTAAATTACCTTCCTTAACCACACCTCCAAATCCAAATTTGAGCTCATAAACAAGCCTTGCTCATTGAAATATTTCTAAAAATTGTAATTATGCTAAAAAACGAGCTCGAAATCAAAATCTATGGCCTTTTCAAATTTCCAAGCCTTCTTTTGCATACCTCCACATGGCACCCACGTGGATCTGCATCATTCATACCATCCGACGTGGATAGACGTGTCAGACACGTCAACCCTCCAATGTGGCCCATCTTGACCAATAGATGACGAGCACACCCACAAATAGGCGACAAGTCTAGAAGGTGGTTCCATACCTCACCGAGTATCGAGATCTAGTGGATCCCCACACTTGAAATAACCAAAAGTCCTCTTGGTTAATAGTTATCTAGTGGTCTTCTCCCTAGAACCATACACCAACTGGGAACACACACCAAATGGGAACCTCAACCCATCGAGACCCTCAATGGATCGGGCCCCTCACCCCACAAGACACTGGGACAATCTCATCCTAACCGTTAACATAAATAAGGTCCTCTTGGTTTCCAATTACCCAGTGGTCTGGTCCCTGGAACCATATGCCAATCGGGAACACACATCCATTGAGCAACATAACCTTGGGTTTTTCCAAGATCCTTGCAACAGGTCTTCACTCGTCTGGTTGTCTAGTACTCTTGGATGACGACTCTCTCCCAAGCTTTCTATACGAGATCAATGGCCAATATCTCTCAACCCCCTAGATCCGACGATTGGGATCTATCCCTGGGCTCAAAGGAGCGTAAAGGCCATGGACCTATTCATTGGTCTTCCCTCTCAAGTGTTGACACCTGTCCACTTTCTATAGGTTGAATTGAACGACACATGGCTCAACTATGTCATCCTGACATCATAGGAACATGCCCTAAACCTCCTTTCTCTCACACACACATATGGGAAATGGGTCAAAATCCTTCTCGAAAACCTGCCTAACAGAGCATCGAGAAACCGAGGAAGAAACATAAAGGCTTGTATCCTTGGGAACTCTAGTGGAATGAAGATCTGGTTACTCCTCTCTGCATCCAATGATTTAGAACCCTTTGTCTTTATACTCGATGGCTAGGATTTGAGGGCCCAAAATCAAATGTTTATGCATGATAGGGCCCACACTTAACCCGCACAAATCCGATGCCAACATTTTTCGTATTCCATAGCGTCCTGGCCACCACCCTAGCGTGATACATCATAATGAGGTCATCCACACATGCCTTTGCTTCCACTATGCACTTTCAATGGGGTTGGAACACTGCGAGAGAATGTGACCTCAACGGGATTCGAGGAACCAAAATTTCCAAAAGGCCTTCGTCATCGATTCTCTGGTGCTCTAGTTAACTGAGACTCCTCCCACCTTCGATTCCTATCTCTGACGATGTTTGGATGGTCAAGATCCCCCCCAACTGCTCAATGGATTACCTAGATTCATTCTCAACACTTAGTTGAATTCACTCATTTTCACACTTCCTCGTAGACCGTTCTCATGAGTTGCCACTAGGAGCTTCACTAATGGATTCTACTACTCAACTTTACTCGGTCACAACACCAAAATTCATCCAAAATCATAGATTTTAAGCCCAAAACTTTCATGCATCTAGAATAAGATATATTTCAAGGAAAACAACCTTGGAACTCAGGCTAAAACTCAAGCTATTCATCCCAACCCTCTTGAAATAGAAGATTTTATATACTGTAATTCTTCCATTTCAATGGAAAAGGAAAACAATGGGTTAGCAACCTGTACATTCATGTAAAACTCAGCTAGTTGAAAATCTAAGAGCAAGAGAATAAGAAACCAAGGGAATTACAATATTCCCTAAAAGCACAAACTTAGAATTTAAACACTTCTATAACCATCCTCGACAATAAATCTTAGACATTCCTCACACAAGTTTCATGCTATTCTTTGAGATCTATCAATTAAATTACAAGATGTCTGTAATGAAACTCCCAAGGGGAGACAACTAGAAATCAATTTATTGATCATGTAGGGAATAAGCATCATGCATCAATTCACTCCATCTCAATTTCTAGAGATATAATGACATGTAAATAAATACCATGCATGCATATAATACTAACTATGTACTCATTTCATCCTTCTCAAGATTGCTTGGTAAACCATATAATTTCAAATAAATTGTTTTAATACATATGTCTTAAAAAATCCAATGAATACATAAAGAGAAACTTATATGTTTTAGAGTAAAGGCTATCCAAACCAACTAAGGGTGAGCACCTTTCCACCCAACCATAGGTTCAGATGCACTTGATTTATGCAATCTAGCCATTTTCATGCCAAGCCATGTAACCACGAGGGAAATCTCTCATGGTCTCAGAGAATTTTGGAAATGTGAAGGCCACTAGCCTTCACACAATCACTGGTTGAAAATCCCTACACTCACCATGCTCAGGGCATCCATAAGGTTTTCTCAAGTATCCTCCCATAACCAAGCTCATGGCCCTCTCAACTCGGCCGGGTTCTGGATCTCTCAAACCAGCCATGGACATAGTCTGCTCTAAAACTCATCTTTGTTTTCTCTACACATGGGTTCTCTTCCCATGCATTGCCTAGACTAGAAACATCTTCTCCAACACGCACCCCTATGTTTCAACCCTCTTCCCCCAAGAAGTTTCTCGATCTGCTCTGCCCCTTTGTTCTATCAAAAGGAACTTGTGGGGTCAAGGTCATACAAGTGTACCTGGGTTGACAATTCTCACTTGTCGAGCCTTCTCTCTCCATATCTCTTTATTGCAGCTGGTTGGATACTCAACTACCAACCCTCCTTTCATTAGTTGATTTTTGCTTTGAATTTAGAAAAAGGGAAGAGATTGATTATTCCCAAAATAGTTCAGTAAGGTGTCTTGGAATCATCTAGCATGA
>ML783828.1:188001-223262 GCA_009831015.1 Picea engelmannii | reverse complement strand
TTGAAATAGAAGATTTTATATACTGTAATTCTTCCATTTCAATGGAAAAGGAAAACAATGGGTTAGCAACCTGTACATTCATGTAAAACTCAGCTAGTTGAAAATCTAAGAGCAAGAGAATAAGAAACCAAGGGAATTACAATGTTCCCTAAAAGCACAAACTTAGAATTTAAACACTTCTATAACCATCCTCGACAATAAATCTTAGACATTCCTCACACAAGTTTCATGCTATTCTTTGAGATCTATTAATTAAATTACAAGATGTCTGTAATGAAACTCCCAAGGGGAGACAACTAGAAATCAATTTATTGATCATGTAGGGAATAATCATCATGCATCAATTCACTCCATCTCAATTTCTAGAGATATAATGACATGTAAATAAATACCATGCATGCATATAATACTAACTATGTACTCATTTCATCCTTCTCAAGATTGCTCGGTAAACCATATAATTTCAAATAAATTATTTTAATACATATGTCTTAAAAAATCCAATGAATACACAAAGAGAAACTTATATGTTTTAGAGTAAAGGCTATCCAAACCAACTAAGGGTGAGCACCTTTCCACCCAACCATAGGTTCAGATGCACTTGATTTATGCAATCTAGCCATTTCCATGCCAAGCCATGTAACCACGAGGGAAATCTCTCATGGTCTCAGAGAATTTTGGAAATGTGAAGGCCACTAGCCTTCACACAATCACTGGTTGAAAATCCCTACACTCACCATGCTCAGGGCATCCACAAGGTTTTCTCAAGTATCCTCCCATAACCAAGCTCATGGCCCTCTCAACTCGGTCGGGTTCTGGATTTCTCAAACCAGCCATGGACATAGTCTGCTCTAAAACTCATCTTTGTTTTCTCCACACATGGGTTCTCTTCCCATGCATTGCCTAGACTAGAAACATCTTCTCCAACACACACCCCTATGTTTCAACCCTCTTCCCCCAAGAAGTTTCTCGATCTTCTCTGCCCCTTTGTTCTATCAAAAGGAACTTGTGGGGTCAAGGTCATACAAGTGTACCTGGGTTAACAATTCTCACTTGTTGAGCCTTCTCTCTCCATATCTCTTTATTGCAGCTGGTTGGATACTCAACTACCAACCCTCCTTTCATTAGTTGATTTTTGCTTTGAATTTAGAAAAAGGGAAGAGATTGATTATTCCCAAAATAGTTCAGTAAGGTGGCTTGGAATCATCTAGCATGATTAACTCTCGTTTATGCCCCCCCCCTTGATCCCTTTAGTGGTATCATGGCGAGTACTAGTGCTTCATCCACCAATCAACTATTTGTATTCTATGTTACACAATAATACCATTTACATTGTTTCCAAGCCATAACATGGCAATATCATCTCTATGATGACATAAACCAACACTAATCATAATTAATTGCAAATTTATTAGGGGATTAAAAAAATGGGCTGTTGCATTCCCCTCCCCCTTAATAGGAACACCATCCTCCATGTTCTTCTGCACCTCAAGGATCCTTTCCATGTCTTCATCCTTTAACTGCTTCAGCAAGTATCCTCTTTTTGGTAGTCTGGATCATTTACAGACCTTTGGCATTTTCAACAACATGCCTATAACAGTTGTCAAACAACATGCACATTAAAACTAATTTAATGCATACAATTCATTATTGTTCATAATTCAGGATACAATGCACTTTTCAACACAATACTTATGTTTGAAATCATGGATTTGCGTCCATATGGCTTCCATGTTCTAACTCAACTCACTCTTCTTCTTTGACATACTCATTGTGCTCACGATCTCATGCCATTCCATTTAAGTTTCCTTTAACTTGTAATCACTCACTTTCCAGGCTTAGGCATCCCATTCTCTACTTCATATTCCCTTGGGCGATCCATCTTGCCTACCAAGGCTTTCTTGCACAAGAAGGGTATAGAGACTCATAGAGTCTTAGAACTAAGGTGTCCCTTTAGCTTGCTCTAACACAACACGACAATGTCACAAGTGATCATGGTATTTCATAGGGATCTCATGTCATAATAGTGGCCTTTTTCCATGCTTTCCAGTTCAACAACCATCATCTGTCCTTTTAGGACATATACGTCATCTCACCTGTATCACATACATACAAGGATGGTGAGATATTTCCATCATTTTCAATCAGGATTTCTTTTTCCAATCATAGATTTCCAAATTTCCACTTATCAATTTCACGATTTATTCCATATAGGAACTTTGATTTCTCCACAAGCATGAGTTTCCCTTCGCATAACAATTTGTCCTTTTTGCAACTGCAGGCATCGGTCTTCCCTGTGAACTTATACTACTACCATACCCGAGACCATTCTTCCTACAATTTTTCAATCTTCATTCAACCAAACAAATTGTTATTTTCCATGCACATTATTAACTCACTCAATGATCTAAGCTTGTACATACTAACAATTAAATCATCATATGAACCATAAGGAAATTATTATTCCTTATGCATTTTCTTAGCATACCAAGATTTCTATAATGCATTCAAACTTCATGAGAATTCAACCAATGTGCCAATGTCCATGGTCACATTTACATACATTGCACCCTTGCATTGGTTTGATGTTACCACCTTTTTATGTTAGACACTTCACCATTGTGAGTTGGAACTCAACCAATCTTTCACCCCATGGATTTTTTGTCAGCATTCATTATTATAGTAGGAATGTGTTTCCTGCTTTAAGCTGATCATGACCTCAAATGAACATACATTATATGAAATTAAAATTTCACATGAATGCATTCACACATTCTATCTTTACCGGTAGCCAAGGTATTAATACTCATGGCTACTTCAACTACTTTCTCTACCACTTCCACAACTCTTTTTTTGGGATACAAGAAGGTTTTCCTTCCATAATATAAAATCCTATACCTTCCCTTTATTATACACATGCATATCCTTAATGCATTTAACATATGTGCCACTTATGTGCACAATTATATATTCATTCTCGATTAGCCATTTCAACATGACATAACTATTTGTGCATATATTGCAAAAATATTCCAATCTATTTTAGTTTGTCTACCATAGGTTCCTTCCTCTGTGATACCTTTCCTGGGTGTTAATGACATACATGTAATCAATTCATGACCATATGAATATCAACACAATGTAACACATATTTGAAGTAAGTTCTTACCCAATTCCTTCTTTGTCACACACTACAAAGGTATGATATATTTTTATACATGTTTATCTCCTAACAATCTTCTTGATATTACCTTATCAGTTAGATGCTACACGAGGACTCACGAGGTCCCCTTTTCAATCTTTTAACAACAACCTTCTTGCTTGTCCCTCTGTACAAGGTGGGTTCCATGGGCAACTATCTCCTCAACAACTCCAATCTTTCCTACACACAACATACATCATCACATTTAGAATTATAACAATTGTCACGTTAAATCAAAATATAATTGTCATAACACTTTTTTTTTTTTTTTTTAAATCAACAAACATTTTTTAGATGTGCCCTAGCATATCTAATTGCATTGTACCACATTATTTCTCAATGTGTTCAATAGTGCAATCATAAAAATATTTTAGTTGGTTGTATTTTTACACAACCATCAACATTCTCATGCCAGAAACATTCACATATACCAGTTTTCTGATTCTAGATAAATACAATAATCAACAAGAGAGGAGTCAAGGGATTCTCCCTTTTTCCAACTCCTTTGCATAGTCTGGAATTTTCAGCTTAGATGAACTATTTCCAAGGCCTATTTTCCCTTGCATAACACGACTTTAACCAATATCATTCATTTAAACATATTTATTAATTTATTTTCCTTTCACTAGTTGTACTTGTTTTCCTTAAAACACACCACTCTGCTAAATAGTCAGAGTTTTAGAGTGAGAAAAGTGTTTTCCTTTTCTCCTTCTTTGCTTCTACAATCTGTTCCTCTTGAGATCTACCTACCCATTTCTTGAGCAGTCTCAGTCAATTTTGTCTTGACGTTTCCTCATTTAGAGAGTCCTCCTCCCCTAGATGCAATAACACACTAATTCATCAAAGTTAGCTTACAGGTTCAATTTAGAAAATTGTATTATGCTCATTAGTCACTAAATCAAAATTCAAATCGATTAACATTTCATTTGCATGTCTTCCACACATGCATTATCCTTAAAATGCAATCCAAGATTCTAATACAATGAGGCTTTTACAACCCACTGCCTAATTTTCCAACAGTCATTAGTTGTTTAAGGCTCTATTATCTCGACAGAGTCTTTCCATAGTCCACCCACATGGGATTTCTTCAACATGCAACTCTCTTGTTGCACATCCATTATCACATGAAATGATCTCAACCCACGAGTTAGCATCAACTCCATCCTTTCAGTTGTTTTCCCAATTTTCCATAAACAATATAAGCATGCATACACTCAAACCACACATTCAAACATGTGCATCTATTCTATCAACTTGCATTCACAATGTAATTCCATGCACTTTAACCATATGCATCAACATAATGTGTGTCTATCACTGAGACACACATGCACATTTAATCAAAATCATTCTATCTTATGATTGTTCACAATCATTCACATGAAAAATTTAAGGGAATAACCATATTGCCTTCTAAGGGAACTTTTGTAGAAGCTAAAGAGATAGAAGATTTAGTATTACCAGTACATAAATACAATGTACCTAACTTCTCTCCTTTTGCTATCACCAATGATCCTTTGATGACCTTCCACACCTTATCTGTAAATATGGATATACAACCTTCACTTGCTAATTGTCCTATTGAAATTAGATTTTTACTTAGATCTGGAACATGTCTTACCTCTTTCAACAACCATTGATTTCCATTTCTTTTCTTTATCTTTACCTTTCCCATTCCAACAATTTTGCATGGTGCATCATCACCCAAGTGAAACTGTCCAAAATCACCTTGAACATAAACTAGAAAATGTTTCCTATGGGCTGTGGCATGAACTGAAGCCCTGAATCTACCACCTGAGACTCAAAAATATTATCTATAGAAAGAATCAAAGCATCTTGTAACACATCACCTGTTACATTTTCTTCCCGATTTTTCTCCTGTTGTCCATCTCTTTTTTTCTTTGGAGCTCTGTAGTCTTTATTCAGATGTCCTTTCTTCCCACAATTCCAACACTCTATCTTTCCGAGTCTGGATTTGGATATGCCCTTCCTAGAATTCCCGCGGTTCCCTGAGCCCTTTCCTCTATCCTTTTGTCTTCCCCTGTTCTCCATGTTCAACACATTACCGATGTCTCACATGTGCTTTTCCATCGCATTTCCTCACTAAGGATAACACCAACAACATCATCAAATTTTAAAGTATTTGAACCAAAGACAAAGTTACTTACAGCCATGAACAAGCCATTCCAACTTTCTAGCAATGAGCACAATATTAGAAGAGCCCTGACCTCATCATCAAAGTCCACTTTTATAGAACTTAGTTGATTAATAACCGTATTAAATTCATTTAAATGATCTACAACAGACCCACCTTCTGACATATTCATATTAAACAATATCTTCATTAGAAATAACTTATTGGATGTCGAGGGTTTTTCATACAGTTTAGCCAATGCGTACATCAGATCCTTCGTTGTCTTTTCTTTTGAAATATTGAAAACCATCGACGCTGCTAGGCTTATCGTTCCTAGAGCCTTTCTGTCAAGAATCTCCCATTCTTCATCCTTTATAGCCGTCAACTTCTTTGCTATTTCGCCCAATGGTAGGAATAGATCATTCTAATATAAATAATCTTCCATCTGCATCTTCCATAACTAGTAGTTTTGGCCGTTAAATTTCTAGACCCTAAACTTTCTATCTTTCGCCATTTCTCCCACTCGAACCAAGAACCCTCTTTTCCTGCGAGTTACCTTTCCCTCTAATACTAGTTGTTAGAAAAACAGGATCGTGGAGCAATAAAATAAAACAAATGTGGAAATAAAACACAGAAGATACACAATACAATAGAGACACATATATACGTGGTTCACCCAGTGTGGGCTACGTCTACTAGAGAAATTGCCAGGTCCTTCCTTTATTATTATCCAACAAATGAAGGGATACAACCTACAACACACCCACTGTAACTTCCTCTTCTTTCTCTCACAGTATCCTCTCTCATAATACAATGTTCACCATGATACATAACCACAATACATTTCCCTCATAAAAGAGGGTTGCCTTCTAGGGAAAAAAACCCTAACATAACTTCTACCGTTAGATTTGTGACCTTATAATGAATGGTCCAGATTTACAATGAAATAACAATATACATTTACAAGGCAATTTTTCCTTCGGGGGCTTCTCCCCCGAACCCCCGCCGAGGGCACACTTTCCCTCGGACCTAGCAGGGGGGGTAACCCCCCCTTGCACTCCCCCGCGTGGATGAGTGTACATTATTCTGGGGTGTAAAGTCTTGATGGGGTATAAACACGGCTTAAAAAAAAGACCTCTGAATCAGAAAGATAATTAGGCTCCACAACCAACACTATCTTCAACTTCAAATCAAATTTTCACATCACTTTGTACCAACCTGGTACACTTACTCAGCTGCAACTCAATCTGCACAATCATGTGCTAGCTCTATGTGATTTTGGAAAGCACTATCCATCTCACTGCCTGAGAGTATTTCCTCTCCTCTTTATGCAACTGTTCCTTCTGGAACTGGGAATCTACACCTGCAACTACTCTGAAGCTGAGAATGGTTGCTCCATTCTCACTGTGTCTGTTGAAATATGAGAGTAACTGCTCTACTCCATCATGGCAACAACTTCATCTAAAACTAAAAGTGGCTCGATAATTGATACTAAAGGTAGCTCTTCTTCTTTCATGGAGGTAACTCTATCTATTATTGTAGTCATGTCTCCATGAACCAACTAACGTACTTCACCAACTGCCATTCAATTTTAAATATGGGGATTTCTCCCCCTGCATCTCATACTATATATGAATCATGGTTGTTATGGTTGTCTTCATGAATATTGGAACTATTTCTTCAATCACTGGAGTAAGTGTCTCGTCATAGTCTTCTCCCTCTTGTTGGGAGAATCCTCTGAACACAAATTAGGATTTGTACATCTGCAACATGCTTAATCTCTTAGATCAATCTTAGAAGTCAATAATGACTTCTCTTCTAGTCTCACGGAAAAATCCATATCCTAGTCTTTCTGATTGGCTTCCTTCTATGTCACTGAAACAAGGGAATCTTCCCAGGAGATTTCATATCTCCTAGAAGTTTATGAAGCTACAATCTAGTCTTCTCATGGAATCTATCTCCCAGTCCTGGAAGTTGTCTCTTCATCTTATCCTTTCTGAGATCAAGCTTACTCTCAATTTCTTTTGAGTCTACAAGGACTTCATCATCTCTTATGGGGTATACTTGGTGTTGAATACCAAGTCTAAATATGAAAGGTTGAGTCATTCTTCATACGAGTTATGATTCCTGTCAAGGTGGCTTCATTATCCTTTGACCAAGTCTTATGTGAGTTCTTGTTCTAATGTTTGGTCATCTTTGGAGCCTTCTGCTCCTTACAATCAATCTCCATATGAGATACTCTGGATCTCAAAAGAAGCTTCTTCTTCATCTTCTTTGGCACATGGATGTATACTATCATGTACACAAATTGGGTAGTCTGCTTCATGTCTCACCTAATATGTTGCCTTCTGTAACCTTCACTATAGCTTCCTCGGGGTTATTACTTGTGACCTGAACCAAGGTCAACAAAACAACTTGTAAGAATAATACTCTTTTGATAACAGTAATAAAACAATAACACGAATAATCGTCACAGTAGCTCCTTTAGAGCTATCACTTATGACCTCCATGAAACAAAGATCAAAAGTAAGAAATACAATACGAAATGAGATCAACGCTCTTCTAGTGTTGTGATCAAACATTCTTCCATGGTAACCTGGAACCAACACAAGAAGTTTCTCCTAGAGGAGATGTTAGTTGTATTTGGTAAATGATTACATTTAGCATTTATCTCAATATGCTCACATGCTACCAAGCATAATACTTTTCAAACACTGCTACCTCAACTATAGTGTTTACTTGTAATGGGGTAGCTATAGACTTGTCATGTGCAACTTTGAATCTTATCAACTTAATTAATCAAAACAGGAACCTAGAGTCTTGTCCTCAAGAATGAGTGTGTTGCTTTTCTTCCAAGTCTCCTTCACTCAAAATGACAAGTGCTTTCTTCAACCTATCTTTTGTACTAAGACAATATGTTATCTTGACAGAAGGCTGGGTTAGAGAATAGAATCTATGATCTCAAACTTTAATCAATCTAATACCTTGACTTTAATTTTGACCAAAGTTTAGTATGATGGTCATAGCTTCAACATGAAACCTAGATCAAAATAATGTCATAACAAATATATGCATATCAGAATAATCAAACCTGGGTTGCATTATTCCTCTGAATGTGTTGGATATGAGATCTTTTTGGATCTATGGCAAGAGATCCCTTCTCCTGCAAATACCCTTTAAATCTTAACAATTTAAACATATGTGAGTACATACCTCTGATAGTAGTGGCACCATTTGGTAGCAGCGGTAATAATTACCAACCCTTTAAAAACTTCAAGGTTGACTGCAACTGGTACTGCAGATGATACTTCAACTGATACTACAACTGTAACTAATTCTGAAACTGCAATTGCAACTGCAAGTTAGGGTTTTATGAGGAAACCCTAATTTTTCAAACTTCAAATTTTGAAATTTTGATCCAGGGACTAGATGCACTGGGTTGAGGCAAGTTTGTTGGAGCTGTTAGATTTCAAAATTTTCAAGTTTTTCCCCTTGAAACTTGACCTGCGGAAATCTGGACTGGTACTTTTGGTACTGGTTCTGGTTTCCTGGTTTTTATCGTTTTCTGGTACCAATCAAAACTAGGGTTTGACTTTCTGGAGGCTCTGTCCACTGAAAAGGTGCGCTCAAGTTGCCAAAAGATTCACTAGGGCACACTTTTCTAGATGTTTTTTAGGAAAAAATTCCTCTCCAACAAAAATCCCTAATTTTCTTGTACAACAAAAATGACACTTTTGCTTATCCAATGAAAGGTGCTCTCTTCAACTTAGCTCTAATACCATGTTAAATTTTGAGCTATTATTAGGTTTCTTTTCAATTTACTAGATAACCATAGCATAGGTAGGATCACTAAGAGAAACACAATCACAAGATACCCAACATTTATCCTGGGAAACCCTCATGGGGGAGAAAACCCAACAAAAATTCCTTAATATAGATAGCCAATACAATGCCAAGACAATAAATCAAAACACTAGAGAATATCCAACACTGAGCAATGCGCCTCTCTCTTCCTTCTTCTCCCAACTGCAACTCTCCAAACTTTTGCACTTGATGAGTGAATGAGTGAGTGAACAAATGAGGCGTTAGCCTCCTTTATTTATACTAGTTGGCAGGCATTGGAAAGGTGTATCTTCACTGGGCAGGGATGACTTCTCTTCTTAGTGGTTAAAACCACTTTAATTGGGCCTGGGGGCCGACTTCTTAATTAGCATAATATAATTAGGGTTTGACCAACCCAGAAAAGGGGATTTGGTCATTAACAATGCCCGACATGATCAATCCACAAAAGGGGATTGATCTAATCAATAATGATTCAATAATAAATAGAATACTCTTTGCAGTTACAATATTTCAACACATCTGACTATCATTTGGTGTGACAATAAGAGTACTCTCAATTTTTGTAGAGACAAAGTGTTGCGATAGCAGACCAAACACATCGAGATCCATATGCATTACATATGAGAGATAGTACATGAAAAGATCATCGATTTGCAGTATTGTCCATCCACCGAACATAATACAAACATCTTCACCAAGAATTTACTTAGCATAAGTTCCACTTCCTACATAATCGTCTTGGAGTGAAGGACACGGTTGCTTATTAGCTTCTTTTGTTCCTTCTTCATTTTTTATGCATTATACTATGAAGGGGGGTTTTCCCATGAGGTTTTCCCTCTTTCCTCTATTTTCAATGTCCATTCTTAGATGGCATTGTAACATGGGTACCTAACATGGGATTGGTTACTGGGACCCATTCATCATTTACAACCTACTAGTATTCAGGGGGTTGTTGGAGATATTACACACTCACCTAGGTAATTATTTTCCTAAGGTTGAAAGTCTAATGTTAATGGCGCTTCCATTGATGAAAATATTCTCTCCTGAGAATATTCCCCTACAAATTAAGGCGCCTCCTACAAAATAGAGATCCTTCCCTCTTCAGTTCAGAGTCAATTACACCTCAGTTAGACTAGTGGAGGAAACCTATGAATGACAACCTCAGTTTTAACACCTACGGTTGCATTTTCACCTCAGTTTACTCACCAGGAGGGCACATATCACATGCATGCATCTAGGAGGGAACATATCATGTGCATACATTAGTTTCTTTCACCTCCACACGTGTGACTCTGTTAATTGATGATTGCATGGACCAATTAACTAGGACTAGGTGGCAGATTACTTTGGTTTATGTCAATGACTATATAGATCTCTCCAGATCACTACTATGGTGAATTGACTTAGACATGTAGATTATATCATGTGTATTATTCATTTTACTCATTTAGTTAAAACAATTCATTCTTTCTCTCAAGCTTGTCTCTCTTTCTCTTTTATCTATTGCAAGCTTTGTGTGATTTTTCTACTAGCTAGGTTCTCTGTGACAAGTTTCCATGAAACTTCACATTGGTCCCCCCCATCCCCCCCATTCCGCACAAAATACATGGAGATTCCTATTATTTATAGGCTTTAAGAGGCCTATAAATAATAGGAGTCTCCCCTAAGCTTAGGATATTGTTACACATTAAGCTTAGGGTATTGTTACAAAAAAGTGAGCTACATGGTTCTCCATCATAGTTTAATGCATTAATACTCATAGGAAACATTTTAGATGACTTTGGAGTAGATACAAGCTCTAGTACCCTTTCTTTATCACATCTATAAACAAATAACTTTATAACCCTTATAAAAATATGGATGACTATTATTCCTATGAATTTACAAGAGAAGAAAGAGTGATTGGGGATTCCACCAAACTCTATCTGCCTTCCCGCATGGAACTACATTCAACTGATATTATGGGATTTTCCGGCCTTTAACTGCCCATTACTACTAGTGAAAGGAATTAGCTGGAATTAATCTGAAGGCTAGGGAGTTCCTCTCCTTCCAATAAATAAGTAGGGGATCTTCGCATTGGAAACATATGAATTCTGCATCATTCTGGTAGCAACATTTGAGCAAGTAGCGGAGCTTGTTGATCGCCTCACTGGTGCTTACACTGCTATACTCACCCACCCTTGCTTATTATGCTATTGTCTCTGTTGCTACTAGTTATTACCTTAGGGAAATTGACTAAGACTTAAGCTAAGGCCAAGGCTTATGCAACTAGTTGGACTAGTGAATGTATGGGGGAAACAAGGTTCTCTCAGAATAAGTACTAATCATGGACCTTTGATATTTGCACAAGCTTCTTGTTCCAAGTCATTCATTTCTTGCTACGACCTTTCCTCTTCATTTCCTCTTAAAATCTCTTGCTCTCCTCTCTTCTTTGAATGCCCTTCTCTACAAACTTAATATTTAATGGGATACCTTGGAAGACCAACCATCATATGAGTCTTTTCATCTTCAATGGATTTTGGCTCTTAGACAAACTTTGCAAGAATTACATTTTTTATTACAAAGTTGAAAAGAGAGACTTTTCGAAGGATCCATTTCGGATCACATAATCCATGGTTGAACCATCTTAACTTCAAGCTCATAAACAATAACAAGTCATTTTGTAACACACCCAACCCCCTAACCCACATTAAGCTATTGGGGTGCACAAAATTTCTCTTTTGTTTCCTCTAAATTACCTTCCTTAACCACACCTCCAAATCCAAATCTGAGCTCATAAACCAGACTTGCTCATTGAAATATTTCTAACAATTGTAATTATGCTAAAAAATGAGCTCGAAATTAAAATCTATGGCCTTTTCAAATTTTCAGGCCTTCTTCTGTATACCTCCACATGGCACCCACGTGGCTCCACATAATTCATACCATCCAACGTGGATAGACGTGTCAGACACATCAACCCTCCAATGTGGCCCATCCTGACCAATAGATGACGAGCACACGCACAAATAGGCGACGAGTCTAAAAGGTGGTTCCAGACCTCACTGAGCATCGAGATCTAGTGGATCCCCACACTTGAAATAACCAAAATTCCTCTTGGTTGTTGGTTATCCAGTGGTCTTCTCCCTAGAACCATACACCAACTGGGAACACACACCAAATGGGCACCTCAACCCATCGGGCCCCTCACCCCACCAGACACTGGGACAACCTCATCCTAAACATTAACATAACCAATGTCCTCTTGGTTTCGAATTACTCAGTGGTTTGGTCCCTGGAACCATAAGCCAACCAAGAACACACATCCATTGAGAAACATAACCCTAGGTTTTGCCAAGATCCTTTCAATAGGTCTTCACTTGTTCAATGGTCTAGTTCTCTGGGGTGACAACTCTCTCCTGAGATTTGTATAAGAGATCAATGGCCAAGATCTTTCAACCCCCTAGATATGATGATTGGGATCTATCCCTGGGCTCAAAGGAGCGTAAAGGCCATGGACCCATTCCTTGGTCTTCCCTCTCAAGTGTTGACACCTCTCCACTTTGTATAGGTTGAATTGAACGACACATGGCTCAACTATGTCATCCTGACATCATAGGAACGTGCCCTAAACCTCCTTTCACTCACACACACATAAGGGAAATGGGTCAAAATCCTTCTCGAAAACTTGCCTAACCGAGCATCGAGAAACCGGGGAAGAAACATAAAGGTTTGTATCCTTGGGAGATATGGTGGACCGAATATCCAATTACTCCTCTCCACATCCAATGATTGAGAACCCTTTGTCCTCATATTTGATGGCTAGGATTTGAGGGCCCAAAATCAAAGGTTTACGCATGATAGGGCCTACACTCAACCCGCACAAATTTGATGCTGAAATTTTTCGTATTCCATAGCGTCCTAGCCACCACCCTAGCATGATACATCATAATGATGTCATCCACACATGCCTTTGCTTCCACTATGCACTTTCAATGGGGTTGGAACCCTGCGAGAGAACATGACCTCAACGGGATTCGAGGAACCAAAATTTCCAAAAGGCCTTCGTCATCAATTCTCTGGTGCTCTAGTTATCCAATGATCTAGTTAACTGAGACTCTTCCCACCTTCAATTCCTATCTCTGACGACGATTGGAAGGGAAACCCAACTATTTAATGGACGACTCAGATTCATTCTCAACACTTAGTTCAATTCACTCATTTTCACACTTCCCCTGTAGACCGTTCTCATGAGTTTCCACTAGGAGCTTCACTGATGGATTCTACTACTCAACTTTACTCGGTCACAACACCGAAATTAATCCAAAATCATAAATTTTAAGCCCAAAACTTTCAAGCATCTAGGATAAGATATACTTCAAAGAAGACAACCCTGGAACTCAGGCTAAAACTCAAGCTATTCATCCCAACCCTCTTGAAAATGAAGATTTTATATACTGTAATTCTTCTGTTTCAATGGATAAGGAAAACAAAGGGTTAGCAACCTGTACATTCATGTGAAACTCAGCTAGATGAAAAACTGAGAGAAAGAGAATAAGAAACCAAGGGAATTGCAATATTCTCTGAAAGAACAAACTTAACATTTAAACACTTCTATAACCATCCTCGACAATAAATCTCAGACATTCCTCACACAAGTTTCATGCTATTCCTTGAGATCTATCAATTACATTAGAAGATGTCTGTAATGAAACTCCCAAGGGGAGACAACTAGAAATCAATTTATTGAGCATGTAGGGAATAAGCGTCATGCATCCATTCACTCCATCTCAATTTCTAGAGATATAATGCCCTGTAAATAAATACCATGCATGCATATAATACTAACTATGTACTCATTTCATTCTTCTCAGGATTGCTCGGTAAACCATAGAATTTCAAATAAATTATTTTAATACATATGTCTTAAAAAACCCAATGAATACACAAAGAGAAACTTATATGATTTAGAGTAAAGGCCAGCCAAACCAACTAACTAAGGGTGAGCACCTTTCCACCCAACCATAGGTTCAGATGCACTTGATTTATGCAATCTAGCCATTTCCATGCCAAGCCATGTAACCACGAGGGAAATATCTCATGGTCTCAGAGAAATTTGGAAATGTGAAGGCCACTATCCTGCACACAACCACTGGTTGAAAATCCCTACACTCACCATACCCAGGGCCTCCACGAGGTTTTCTCAAGTATCCTCCCATAACCAAGCTTGTGGCCCTCTCAGCTTGGTCGGGTTCTAAATTTCTCAAACCAGCCATGAACATAGTCTGCTCTAAACCTCATCTTTGTTTTCTCCACACATGGGTTCTCTCCCCATGCATTGCCTAGACCGGAAACATCTTCTCCAACACACACCCCTATGTTTCAACCCTCTTCCCCCAAGAAGTTTCTCGATCTACTCTGCCCCTTTGTTCTATCAAAAGGAACTTGTGGGGTCAAGGTCATACATGTGTACCTAGGTTGAAAATTCTCAGTTGTCAAGCCTTCTCTCTCCATATCTCTTTATTGCAGGTGGTTGGATACTCAACTACCAACCCTCCTTTCATTAGTTGATTTTTGATTTGAATTTAGAAAAAGGGAAGAGACTGATTATTCCCAAAATAGTTCAGTAAGGTGGCTTGGAATCATCTAGCATGATTAACTCTTGTCTATGCCCCCCCCTTTGATCCCTCTAGTGGTATCATGGCGAGTACTAGTGCTTCATCCATCAATCAACTATTTGGATTCTATGTTACACAATGATACCATTTACATTGTTTCCAAGCCATAACATGGCAATATCATGTCCATGATACATAAACCCACACTAATCATAATTAATTACAAATTTATCAGGGGATTAAAAAAATGGGGTGTTACATTCCCGTCCCCCTTAATAGGAACACCATCCTCCATGTTCTTCTGCACCTCAAGGATCCTTTCCATGTCTTCATCCTTCAACTGCTTCAGCAGGTATCCTCTTTTTGGTAGTCTGGCTCATTTACAGACCTTTGGCATTTTCAACAACATGCCTATAATAGTTGTCAAACAACATGCACATTAAAACTAATTTAATGCATAAAATTCATTTTTGTTCATAATTCATGATAGAATGCACTTTTCAACACAATAATTATCTTTGAAATCATGGATTTGCATCTGTATGGCTTCCATGTTAGAACTCAACTCAGTCTTCTTCTTTGACATGCTCATTGTGCTCATGATCCTAGCTATCATGCCATTGCATTTAAGTTTCCTCTTCCTTGTAATCACTCACTTTCCAGGCTTAGGCATCCCATTCTCTACTGCATAGTCCCTTGGGAAATCCATCCTTCCTACCAAGGCTTTCTTGCATAAGAAGGGTATAGAGACTCATAGAGTCTTACAACTAAGGCATCCCTTTAGCTTGCTCTAACACAACACGACAATGTCACAAGTGATCATGGTATTTCATAGGGATATCATGTCATAATAGTGGCCTTTTCCCATGCTTTCCAGTTCAACAACCATCATCTATCCTTCTAGGATATATACATCATCTCACCTGTATCACATACATACAAGGATGGTGAGATATTTCCATCATTTTCAATCAGGCTTTCCTTTTCCAATCATAGATTTCCAAATTTCCACTTATCAATTTCAAGATTTATTCCATATCGGAACTTTGATTTTTCCATAAGCATGAGATTCCCTTCGCATAATAGTTTGTCCTTTTTGCAATTGCAGGCATCGGTTTTCCCTATGGACTTATACTACTACCATACCTGAGACCATTCTTCCTACAATTTTTCAATCTTCATTTAGCCAAACAAATTGTTATTTTCCATGCACATTATTAACTCACTCAATGATCTAAGCTTGTACATACTAACAATTAAATCATCATATGAACCATAAGGAAATTATTATTCCTTACATATGCATTTTCTTAGAATACCAAGATTTCTATAATGCATTCAAACTTCATGAGAAATCAACCAATGTGCCAATGTCCATGGTCACATTTACATACATTGGACCTTTGCATTGGTTTGATGTTACCAGCTTTTTATGTTAGACACTTCACCATTGTAAGTTGGTAATCAACAAACATTTTTTAGATATGCCCTAGCATATCTAATTGCCTTGTACCACATTATTTCTCAATGTGTTCACTAGTGCAATCATACAAATATTTCAGTTGGTTGTACTTTTACACAACCATCAACATTCTCATGCTGGAAACATTCACATATAATAGTTTTCTCATTCTAGATAAATACAATAATCAACAAGAGAGGAGTCAAGGGATTCTCCCTTTTTCCAACTTCTTTGCATAGTCTGGAATTTTCAGCTTAGATGAACTATTTCAAAGGCCTCTTTTGCCTTGCATAACATGGATTTAGCCAATATCATTCATTTAAACATATTTATTAATTTATTTTCCTTTCACCAGTTGTACTTGTTTTCCTTGAAACACACCACTCTGCTAAATAGTCAGAGTTCCTCTTGAGATTTTCCTACCCACTTCTTGAGCAGTCTTAGTCAATTTTGTCTTGATGTTTCCTCATTTAGAGAGTCCTCCTCCCCTAGATGCAATAACACACTAATTCATCAAAGTTAGCTTATAGGTTCAATTTAGCAAATTGTATTCTACTCATTAGTCACTAAATCAAAATTCAAATCAATTAACATTTCATTTGCATGTCTTCCACACATGCATTATCCTTAAAATGCAATCCAAGATTCTAATACAATGAAGCTTTTACAACCCACTGCCTAATTTTCCAGCAATCATTAGTTGTTTAAGGCTCTATTTTCCTGACAGAGTCTTTCCATAGTCCACCCACACAGGACTTCTTCAACATGCAACTCTCTTGTTGCACATCCATTATCACATGAAATGATCTCAACCATGAGTTAGCATCAACTCCATGATTTTAGTTGTTTTCCCAATTTTCCATAAACAATATAAGCATGCATACACTCAAACCACACATTCAAGCATGTGCATCTATTCTATCAACTTGCATTCACAATGTGCTTCCATGCACTTTAACCATATGCATCAACATAATGTGTGTCTATCACTGGAACACACATGCACATTTACTCAAAATCATTCTATCTTATGATTGTTCACAATCATTCACATGAAAAATTTAAGGGAATAACCATATTTCCTTCTAAGGGAAATCCTGTAGAAGCTAAAGAGATAGATGATTCAGTATTACTAGTACATAAATACAATGTACCTACCTTCTCTCCTTTTCCTATCACCAATGATCCTTTGATGACCTTCCACACCTTATTTGTAAATATGGATATACAACCTTCACTTTCCAACTGTCCTGTTGAAATTAGATTTTTACTTAGATCTAGAACATGTCTTACCTATTTCAACAACCATTGGTTTCCATTTCTTTGCTTTATTTTTACCTTTCAATTCCAACAATTTTGCATGGTGCATGATCACCCAAATGAACCTGTCCAAAATCACCTTGAACATAATCTAGAAAATTTTTCCTATGGGGTGGCATGAAAGGAATCCCCTGAATCTACCACTCAAGACTCAGAAATATTATCTATAGAAAGAATCAAAGCATCTTGTAACACATCACCTGTTACATTTGCTTCCTGAGTTTTCTCCTGTTGTCCATCTCTTTGTTTCTTTAGAGCTCTGTAGTCTTTCTTCAAATGTCCTTTCTTCCCACAATTCCAACACTCTATCTTTCCAAGTCTAGATTTGGATCTGCCCTTCCTAGAATTCCCGCAGTTCCTTGAGCCCTTTCCTCTATCCTTTTGTCTTCCCCTGTTCTCCATGTTCAATGCATTACCTGATGTCTCACCTGTGATTTTCCGTCGCATTTCCTCACTAAGGATAACACCAACAACATCATCAGAGTTTAAAGTATTTGAACCAGAGACATAGTTACTTACATCCATGACCAAGCCATTCCATCTTTCTGGCAATGAGCACACGATTCGAAGATCCATGACCTCATCATCAAAGTCCACTTTTACAAAACTTATTTGATTAGTAATAGTATTAAATTCATTTAAATTATCTGCAACAGACCCACCTTCTGACATATTCATATTAAATAATCTCTTCATTAGAAATAACTTATTGTACGTTGAGGGTTTTTCATACAGTTTAGCCAACGCGTCCATTAGATCCTTCATTTTGAAATATTGAAAGCCACCGATGCTGCTAGGCTTAGCCATATCATTCCTAGAGCCTTTATATCAAGAATCTCCCATTCTTCATCCTTCATAGCTTATTTGAGCATAATAAGATATACATGTATGACTATCATCCCTCTCTGGATGTTATCTGATCCATTAGTCTTTTGGAGCATGATCAAGCACTCTCTTTTCCAGATTCTGGACTAACATCTTACTGATCCATTGACTTATCTTCATAAGGTTGTAAGAAATAACATCATCAACATTCTCATTCATGCCATTAACTTTTCTTGTTGTTATTAGATCATCAATAACCAAAATGATCCCTCACAACACTATATTTCACCACCCAAAGAAGATTATTCTAAGTCTATATGTTTGTTAATTGTATATTAAATCATTTCCATATGCATTACAACATATCCTTGTGCACCAAGAATTTTACTCATGCCTATAGTACATATGTATTCCAACTATATATCTCTTTCATTCACATGCATAGATATGCGTTTAGGTTAATAGGCCTATTTATTTACTCAATAAAAATATGAGCTCAAAAACTTACTCATATTCTCATATGCTCCTATCACTTGACCTCTTTCTAATAGCTATCGCCAATTCCCATTAATAATGTATTGTATCATTAGATACTTATAGCAAGAGTAAGTGCTACCAATTTTTGAGGTTCTGGTCCATACTAGGTTTCCAGAGGGAGCACTTTAATGCTCCCATCAACAACTAAGTACTTTTATACTCTTAGCAACCTACCTCCTTTATGAAACTAGCAAGAGTCCAAATGACTCCTTTTACTTGTATTACAAACTAAAAGGGTATCTTAATGCACATGTCATTCATCCTTGGAACTTTTCAATCCCAGGTAAATACAACATCACTTTCTCTTAAGATCCATTTACTTATACTTAGATGGGATAGCCAACAACATGTTCTTTCATTATAGGTCAAATAAACTGACCTTAACAATTCTCCATCAGTCCTCCAAGCACGAGGAATCATAACTGTCAAAGGATCTATCAACCCATATTCCTAGACATCATTAAAACACATTTAAACAATCCATCTCATCCATTATCTAGACTCATGGAGCCCTATAACAAGATTTTACTTCTTCTGCCATTTACATTCAAATTCTACCATAAATTTTTGTTAGCATATTCAAATTATTGCAGTAGTATTTCTCATTCCAACAAGGTCATGGCATAATTATTCTTTCTATAAATCATCATGTTTAATTTACTGCTGTAAGGAACTTTGATTTTTTTTTTTGATCTGGAGTCCTTCTCAAGGAACTAGTGCAATTGTTAACTGATTTTTAATGCAGAGAACATTTTTCACAGGCTCATCTTAGCCTTTGGTATATTAGTCATGTGACTATTCTCTGGCCCATTCAGGCCTAGTATTTGAACATCGCTTTGATACCACTCTGCAACACACCCAACCCCCTAACCTACATTAGGCTATCAGGGTGCAAAAAATTTCTCTTTTCTTTCCTCTAAATTTCCTTCCTTAACCACACCCCCAAATCCAAATATGAGCTCATAATTTAGTATGGCTCATTGAGAGATTTCCAATGATTGTAATTATGCTCGAAATCAAAAGTTATGGCCTTTTCAAGTTTTGAGGCCTTCTTCCACCTACCTCCATGTGGCACCCACATAAAACCCACATGGCTCCACATCAGTGACACCATATAACATGGATGGATGTGTCAAACCTCTAGCGTGGCACATCCCAACCAATATATGATGAGGACATTCACAAATAGGTGATGAGTCTGAAAGGTGGTTTCATATTTCACCAGGCACATAAAAAAAAATTCTTTCGGTTGTCGGTTATCTGGTGGTCCTGTCCCCAGAACCATACCCCAACTAGGAACACACACTCACCGAGACCCTCAACCCACCAGGCCCCTCACCCCACCGGGCACCGGGACAACGTCATCCAAACCCTTGACATAATCAAGGTCTTTTCGATTGTCAGTTATTCGATGGTCCGGTCCTTGAAACCATACCCCAACTAGGAACACACATCCATCGGGTACCAGAACCCCAAGCTTCACCTAGATCCTTGCAGCAGGTCTTCATTCATATGGTGGTGTGATTCTCTAGGGAAATGACTCTCTCCTCAACCTGTATACGAGATCAATGACCAATATCTCTCAGCCCCACAAATCTGACAACTGGGATCTATCCCTGTTCTCAAAGGTGCGTAAATGCCACGAGCCCATACCTCGGTCCACCCTCTCAAGTGCTAACATTTGTCTACTTTCTAGAGGATGAATTGAATGACACATGGCTCAGCTACGCCATCCATACATCATAGGAACGTTCCCTAAACCTCCTTCTTTTCACACACAAGCAAGCGAAATGGGTGAGAATCCCTCTTGGAACCATGCCCAACTAAGCACTAGGAAACCAAAGAAGAAACATAAAGGAATACATCCTTGGGAGATCTGGTGGCTCAAAGGTCCGGTTACTCCTCTTTGCATCCAATGACTAAAAACCCTCTGTCCTCATATCTGAGAACTAGGATTTAAGGGCGCTAAATCAAAGTTTTACTCTTGACAGAGCCCACACTTGACCCACACAAATCCGATGTCGAAACTTGTCATCTTTCATGGAATCCTGTATTCCACCTTGGCATGATACATCATAATGATGTCATCCACACATGCCTCTTCTTCCACTATTCACTTTCAATGGAGTTGTAACCCTGCAAGGGAACCGTAACCTCACTGGGATTCAGAGAACCATAATTTCGAAAAGGCCTTTGTCGTTGATTCTTTGGTGCTCTAGTTAATCATTGATCTGGTCAATCGAAACTCTTCCCACCTACGATTCCTATCTCTGACGGTGATCATATGGTTGATATCCCCCCGCTTCTCAATGGACGACTCAGATTTTTCCTCAACACTTTGTTGAATTCACTCATTTTCACACTTCGCCATAGACTATTCTTACAACCTGCCCCTAGGGGATTCACTAACGACTTTGATCCAGATTTTATAAGCATAACAAAATGAATACTTATTATTATTATTCTTAACACAGAAACACAAGGACAACATAGATACAATAACAAAGATACAGTAAAATTGGTTTCTATTCAATAAGAAAACGTGTTGAAACTATAAAATGCAATGGAAAACAAGCTTGTTAGAATGGTGGCGGCTTATCTGTCACTCGATCTCCTCATTCTCTAACATAGAGAGGTGGTAGACTGGTTCGTTGGGTAGTGGTGTGCTGGGGGTTAGATCGATGGGATGCTTGACCTGACAGTGTAGAGGTACCTCGATAGGTGAGAAGATATTTTTGTATTCTTGCATGACCTTGTCCACTTCCTTCTACTATGTGGAGCGGTTGGCCATGAAGGCCCTAGATGTGGCTACAATATTTCTCTCACTCTGAGATTGAATCACAAAGAAGACAAACTTCCCAGTCTGAGAGATGACCTTCATGCATTGCTTGACAGAGATCATGGAAATAACACTAGGTGGGATTGCCTCGGGTATCATGTACAATTTCCTGTTCAAAGTAATAATAACACTGCGAGGCCTAGACTCATATACAACATGACGTTTCCATAAATAAGGTTGGCCCAAAAGAACATTACAAACTTTGAGAGGAGCAACATCACATAATACCTCATCTTTGAAGGGCTCGATGTCGTACAATAGGTGACATTGTTGGCTGACGCAGAGATCGCTTCCTTGGTGGCGCCATCCAATGGTGTAGGGCTGTGGATGCATCATTGTCAGCAGGGATAGCTGCATGATGACCTCTACTGATATGAGGTTCTTTTGGCTACCGCTATAAACAATAAAGTGCAACAGGTTTCCCTTTACCCACATATGTGAATGAAAGAGGCACTCGCCTTCTTTTGGCATGTCTAGTTCACCGAGCTGGACCTTGGTGGTAGCAACAATGGCACTAGGTTCTGCAGCAATGATCTGTCTCCCCATTTCTGGGTCTGACTCAAAGTCAGAACTTGCATCTGATTCAAAGGATTTCACCTAAACCACCAGGGATTACTTTGAGTGGCAATCAAGAGTGTTATGCCAGGGGCTCTTATGGAAGTCGCACCACTTCCTGATATCTTTCTTTGTCTTTCTAGTGTCCTTTGCTTGCAACCTAGAATGGTTGTCCCGAGGCTATCTCTCTTTGATCTGTCCTTTGTTCTACAGGTTGGGGCTTCCCTTTACTTGCTTTTTATGTGCGGGGTTCCCAGGCCCAAATTGTCACGTCTTTTGTTTAAGCTTTGCTCAATTTTGATGGCATATCGATAGGCCACGCCCAACGAAGAGATGTCCAAAAACTCCATTTTGGACTGGATGTATCTATGCAGACCACCACGATACTTGAGCACCAAATGTCCCTCATAATATTTGATATCCAACTTGGTGCACAAGGTATGGAAGATATTTGTGAACTTTGGCACTTCTTGGTCTCTTTCTTGCCGCAGTGTGGTCCATTTTGTATACAGGTCGCCATAACTTCTGACAGGGTAGTATTGTTCCTTGATAGCATCCCTTAAGGACTCCCAGGTGATCGTGAATGTAAATAACGAGGGTTCCTATATTTGTTTTTTCTCACAAAAAGTCTTGCACCAATCTTTGACATGGGGAACGATTTTGAGGAGCGCAAACGTAATTTTTCTCTGTTTGAAAAGTTATGGACAAAAAAATACCGTTCTAGCAAATTCAAACATTTTTATACAACATCTGCATCTATTTGACCTTCAAATATGGGAATATCAAAGTTGATTTGTACCTTTAAGGGGGCGGCACCTCCGCTTGAGGAAGATGCATTGCCTGTTGGTAGCCATCGAAATATTTGCACAAAACTATCCATCATCTCCTTCCTCTGTTGCGTGAGGGATTCCTCGAGCAACATTTTGAAAGGATCTCTTGTCCCRTCGTCTTTATTTTCTCCCACCATGAAAGRTCGTTTGGGTGTGTGAGAGMTTTTATCCTCAAGAGAAACAAGCTCGAGACCCAATTCTTTGTACCCTGACCTCATCGGGGACATGCATTAAGAACGACAAGGAGCAAATCGCTCTAATACCACTGATCCAGATTTTATGAGCAAAAAAAAATGAACACATATTATTATTATTMTTAATACAAAAACAGAAGGATAAAAGAGATACAATAACAAAAATACAGTAAAACCAGTTTCTATTCAATAAGAAAACGTGCTCAAACTGTAAAATGCAACGAAAAACAAGCTTGCTAGAATGGTGGCAGCTTATCTCTGAGAAGAGATGTGACGGTTGAGCTCTTTCGCAAGAAGATGGTTACAATGAGGCTCTCCAAGCCTTTTTACAATAAACAGGAATGTTAAAACCCTAGACATCCAAAATCCTAACCCTAGGAGATGAAGCGTCAAAAGTCATGTAGGCCTTATTGGAGTAAGTTAGTACATCAACTTCTTGGGGTTGTAACGTTTGCATACGATCTCCGTTTTAGGCGCATGATAGCCTGTTGGAAAGGTCTATTCTAGGAATAGACATGTTTTCATTAGAATCCAACAAAATAGTGTAGTCCAATTGTGGTGAGCCCTAAAAACACTATTTAGGGCCTCAAAACGGCCCCAGAAGACTGGGACTTGAAAACTAGAAAAAAACTGGAAAAATGCCAAAATTATCCAGTTGGTGTAGGTGGGAGGCCACCAAAATACATATAGATCAATCCTCCCCCCTTAGGAAGCAATGGTCTCCATTGTGTTGATTCCCCCTATCAAATGAAGAATTTTCTGTTGAATTTAGTCCCAGGCGAGCCACTTGCCTTGGTGCAGGAGCTGCCCTGCTTTGACAACTTGATAAAGTTGGATCCTTTGCTGGCGACTGCCCTTGACCTGTGTGTCCACAATCTGATCACTGGATTCCTGTTCCATGTAGTTAGGTTTGATCTTTGTTAGTGTCAACTATTCTGCTATCTCTGAGGTGTACAACAATGGTGGGAAATATGGCCAAAGGAGATCCACGTTGAACTCTGGGTGGAGGCCAAGGAAAGGGGGAATGTTGAGCTCAAAAGAATTTTCACCGACAACCTTGGTGATGGTGTAAGGTCCATAATGGAGTGGGTGAAGCTTCCGATGGGGCCCTGTAAGGCATTCTTTCTTCAAGTGTAACCAAACTTTGTCTCCCACCTGAAACTGTTGTGGCACCCAATGTTGATAATGGCGCTACTTGTACTTGGCATTGGAATTTTGTAAAATATCTTGAACCTGTTGGTGGATGTGTTGGATTTGCTCAATGAACTAGGAGGCTTTGTCAGCTTCAGTTGGAGTAGGTGAGGAGTCGGTTGGGGTGGCTGCAAGAGGGAGTGCAACATCCATGGGACCCAATGGTTGGAATCCTAACCCGACCTGAAAGGGGTTGTGGCCGATTGAGCTATGTAGGGCTCAGTTGTAGCTATGCTAGACATAGGGAAGACTCTCATCCCATGTACGAGGGTGATTAGAATTGTACATGCACATGATATGCACGATCATCCAAGTGACAACCTCAATTTGGCCATCTATCTAGGGGTGGAAGGTAGTGGATTTGGTGAGCTTGGTGTCCAATAGTGATTAGGGGCTAGACCATAATGTGTTGAGGAATCAACTATCCCGATCTGAGGCAATGGTTTGTGGGATTCCAAAATTTACCCATACTCGTTCAAAGAAGAGCTTGGTAGTGACCTCTCCTATGATGCTCTTCTTGCATGCGGTCAGAATCACCATCTTGGAAAAGCGATCAACAATAAAAAAAACACACTCATTTACCCTCTTGGAGGATGAAAGGCTCGACATGTAGTCCATTGAGATGGGTTCCCATGGCCTTTCAAGAGTAGGCATGGGGGTGTACATGCCCTATTTCTTAGTGGTCAGTTTTTTAATAGCACAGGGAGTGCAGGACCTGATATACTTGGTGACATCCTATCGAAGTTTCATCCAGAATAAATGTTTCTGTAGCACTGCCACTGTCTTTTTGACGCCGAAGTGTCCTACCACCCGACTATAGCAGGATTTCCAAATCATCTTTGCTTGCTCACTTGATGGAACACAAAGATAACTCAGACGACACAACAACCAATCCTGAAGATGGAAATTAGCGAGAGCTGAGTTTGCGCCAAACATTTGGTATGTGGTGGAAAAGTTAGGGTCTGTCTCATAAAGGTGGGGCCCTCTGGAGGTCTCATGGCTGCAAGAGTCTATCACCATGGTGAGTGCCGTGACTGGATCTCGGCTGAGGAAATCAACGACTCGGTTGGTACTTCCTCTTTTATACTTGATGTTGAGGTGGAATTACTGCAAATATCTAGACCACTTCTCATGGTGGTCATTCTGCAATTTTCCTTGTGTCTGCATGAACTGCAGTGGCTTATGATCCGTGTGGATGAATGTCTCCTTCCCAAGAATGTAATGTCTCCACCAGCGACAGGCTTGCACAATGGAGTACATTTCTTTGTTGCAAGTAGGTTACTTACAGACAACATCTGATAGTGTCTCACTATGATATTCCATAGGATGGCCATGCTAAGTGAGAACTGTGCCCATAACATAGTCAGAAGCATCTGTCTCAATCTCAAAGGGCTACAATAGGTTCGATAATGAAAGTACTGGGGTTGAGCACAAGCGTTGCTTTAAATCATTGAATGCTTGCTATTGGGACAGGCCCCACACAAATTTTTCCTTACCACCACCCCTGGTTACCTTGCTGAGGGCCCATGCAATATGGGAGAATCCCAACACGAACCTGCGATAGAAATTGCCAAGGCCTAAGAAGCTCCGAAGCTCAGTGAGTGTGGTTGGGGCTATCCAGTCGCGAATGACTGAGATCTTAGTTGGATCCACATACACACCACGATGATCCAAATTGTAGGCTAGGTACTGGACCCTATCCATGCCGAAAGATCATTTTTCCAAGTTGGTATATAGCTTGTGCTGTCGTAGGGTGTGCAAAACCTGTTGAATATGCTGCAAGTGTTATGCCCAAGTCTTTCGCTAGATGAGGATGTCATCTAGATACACCACTAAAAAACTATTGGTGAAATGTCGCAGGATATCATCCATCATCCTCATGAAAGTTGATGGAGCATTTGTTAAACCAAAGGGCATGACCAACCATTCAAAAAGACCTTTTTTTGACTTGAACACAGTCTTCCACACATCTGTCTGTTCTATTGGGACCTCGTGGTAGCCAGAATTCAGATCAATCTTACTGAAGTATTTGTCCCCCTTGAGCTAATCAACGAGATCTTCAATTCGAGGAATTGAGTACCAGTTCTTGACTATGATTTTATTTAGGGCCTGGTAATCAATGCAAAGTTGCCAGGTCCCATCTTTCTTCTGCACCAACACGATTGGGCTCCCACAAAGCGATGAGATGGGACATATGTGCCCCTTGTGGAGCAGTTCTTGGATCTATCACTTGATCTCCTCATTCTCTAAAAGAGAGTGGTAGTAGATTGGCCTATTGGGAAGCAGTGTGTCAGGGGTCACATCAATGGGATGCTTGACCTGACAGTGCAGAGGTACCCCGGTAGGTGAGGAGAAGATATCTTTGTATTCTTCCATGACCTTTTCCACTTGCTTATATTGTGTGGAGAGATCGATCGTGGAGGCCTTGGATGTGGCTATATTCTTTTGCTTGCCCTGAGAGAGAATCACGAAGAAGACAAACTTACCGATCTGAGACATGACCTTCCTGCATTTCTTGGCATAGATTAAGGAAATAACACTAGGTGGGACTGCCTCGGGTATCATGTATAATTTCTTGTTCAAAGTAATAATAACATTGCGAGGCCTAGACTCACATACAACATAAAGTTTCCATAAATAAGGATGGACCAAAAGAACATTACAAACTTCGAGAGGATCAACATCACACAATACCTCATCTTTGAAGGGCTTGATGCCGTACGACAGGCGACACTGTTGGTTGACGCGAAGATCGCTTCCTTGGCGGAGCCATCCAATGGTGTTGGATTTTATGAAAAGAATGAAATGAATACAGATTATTATTATTCTTAATACATAAACACAAGGATAAAAGAGACACAATAACAAAGATATAGTAAAATCGATTTCTATTCAATAAGAAAATGTGTTGAAACTATAAAATGCAACGGAAAACAAGCTTGCTAGAATGGTGGTGGCTTATCTTTGAGAAGAGATGTGACGACTGACCTCTTTCAAAAGAAGATGGTTACAATGAGGCTCTCCAATCCTTTTTACAATAAAAAGGAATGCTAAAACCCTAGACATCCAAAAACCTAACCCTAGGAGATGAAGCGCTAAAAGTCATGTGGGCCCCGTTGGAATAAGTTAGTACATCAACTTCTTGGGGTCATAACTTTTGCATACGATCCTCGTTTTAGGCATACGATAGCCTATTGGAAAGTTCTGTCCGAGGAATACACATGTTTCCATCAAAATCTAACTAAGTTAGTAGTGCAATTGTGGCGAGCCCTAAAAACACTGTTTAGGGCCTCAAAACGACCCCGGAAGACAGGGACCTGAAAAATAGAAAAAAACTGCCAAACTGGAAAACTGCCAAAATTAGTTAGTTGGAATAGGTGGGAGGCCATAGAAATCCATATGGATCAATTCTCCCCCATTAGGAAGAAATGGTCTCCATTGTGTTGATTTCCCCATTCAGATGAGGAAATTTCTGCTGAATTTGGCCCCGGGTGAGCCACTTGCCTTGCTTTGACAACTCGATAAAGATGAATCATTTGCTAGAAACTTCCCTTGACCTGTGTGTCCACAATATGATCATTGGATTCATGTTGCATGCATTTAGGTTTGAGCTCTATCAGTGTCAATTGTTTTGCTATCTCTGAGGTGTACAATAATGGTGGAAAATATGGTCGAAGGAGATCCACGTTTAACTCTGGGTGCAGGCCAAGGAAAGGGGGAATGTTGAGCTCAAAAAAATTGTCACCCACAACCTTGGTGATGGTGTAAAGTCCATAAAGGAGTGGGTGAAGCTTCCGATGGGGCCCTGTAAGGCGTTATTTCTTCAAGTGCAACCAAACTTTTTCTCCCACCTGAAACTTATGTGACACTCAGTGTTGATACTGGCGCTACTTGTACTTGGAATTGGACTTTTGTAAAATATCTTGAACCTATTGGAAAATGTGATGGATCTACTCAATGAAATAGGAGGATTTGTAAGCTTCAGTTGGAGTAGGTGAGGAGTTGGTCGGGGTGGCCGCAAGAAGGAGTGCAACATCCATGGGACCCAATGGTTGGAATCTCAACCCAACCTGAATGGGGATGTGGCGGGTTGAGCTATGTAGGGATCAATTGTAGCTATGATGGAAATAAGGAAGACTCTCATCACATGTTTGGGGGTGCTTAAAATTGTACATGTGTAGGATATTCACGATCATCCAATTGAAGACATCAGTTTGACGATCTGTCTGGGGTTGGAAGGCAATGGATTTGGTGAGCTTGGTGTCCAACAATGACCCGAGGCTCGACTAGAATGTGCTGAGGAATTGACTGTCCCGATATAAGACAATGGTATGTGGGATTCCAAAATGTACCCATACTCGTTTAAAGAAGAGCTTGGCAGTGGCCTCCACTGTGATGCTCTTCTGGAAGGCGACCATAATCACCATCTTGGAAAAGCGATCAACAACAAAAAAAACACAGTCATTTCCCCTCTTGGTGGACGGAAGGCCCGACATGTAGTCCATTGAGATGGATTCCTGTGGCCTATCAGGAGTAGGCAGAGGGGTGTACAAGCCCTGTTTCTTAGTGGTCGACTTGGTAATAGTGCAAGCAGTGCAAGACTTGATATACTTGCTGACATCCTGTCAAAGTTTCGGCCAGTAGAAATGTTTCTGCAGCACTGACACTGTCTTTTCGATGCCGAAGTGTCTTGCCACCCGACTGTAGTGGGATTCCCAAATCATCTTCACTTGCTCACTTGATGGAATGCAGAGATGGCCCAAACGACACAACAACCTATCATGACGATGGAAATTACCGACAACTAAGTTTGTGCCCAACATTTGGTATGTGATGGCGAATTTAGGGTATGTCTCATAGAGGTGGGGCCTTCGAGAGGTCTCGTGGTCGCAAGAGTCTAGCACCGTGGTGAGTGCTGCGACTGGATCTTGGCTGAGGAAATCAACGACTCAGTTGGTACTGCCTATTTTATACTTGATTTTTAGGTGGAACTGCTGCAATTATGTGGCCACTTCTCGTGTCGGTCATTCTACAATTTTCCTTGTGTCTGCATGAACTACAGTGGCTTATGATCCGTGTGGATGACTGTCTCTTTCCCAAGAATGTAATGTCTCCACTAGCGATAGGCTTTCACAATGGAGTACATTTGTTTGTCGTAAGTAGGGTACTTATGGACAACATTTGATAATGTCTCACTATGATAGGCCGTGGGATGGTCGTGCTGAGTGAGAACCGAGCCCAAAACATAGTCCGAAGCATCTGTCTCGATATCAAAGGGACAATGTAGGTCATGTAATGAAATTAATGGCGTTGAGAACAAGTGATGCTTTAAATTATCAAATGCTTGTTGTTGTGATAAGCCCCACACAAATTTTTCCTAACCACCACCCCTCGTTGCTTGGCTAAGGGCCCATGCAATATGCGAGAATCGCAACATGAACCTGGGACAGAAATTGGCAAGGCCTAAGAAGCTCCAAAGCTCAATCAGTGTGGTTGGGGCTGGCCAGTCATGAATGACCTGGATCTTGGTTGGATCCACATGCACACCATGTTGATCCAAGATGTATCCTAGGTAATATACCCTGTCCATGATGAAGGGCCATTTTTCCAAGATGGCATATAGCTTGTGCTGCCACAAGGTGTGCAGAACCTACTGAATATGCTGCAAGTGTTCCTCCCAAGTCTTGTTGTAGATGAGGATGTCATCCAAATACACCACTACAAAAGTATTTGTGAAAGGTCGTAGGATATCATCCATCACCCTCATGAAAGTTGCTAGAGAATTTGTTAAACCAAAGGGCATGACCAACCATTCAAAAAGACCTTTTTTTGACTTAAAGGTGATCTTCATACATCTGTCTATTCTATTGGGACTTGGTGGTAGCCAGACTTTAGATCAATCTTACTGAATTATTTGGCCCCCTTGAGCTGATCAACGAGATTGTCAATTCGAGGAATCAAGTATCGGTTCCTGACTGTGATTTTATTTAGAGCCCGGTAATCAATGCAGAGTCGCTAGGTCCCGTCTTTCTTCTACACCAACACGATTGGGTTCCCACAAGGCAATGAGATGGGATGGATGTGGCTCTTGTGGAGTAGTTCTTAGATCTGCCGCTTGATTTCCTCATTCTCTAACATAGAGCAGTGGTAGATTGTCCCATTGGGAAATGGTGCGTGAGGGGTCAGATCGATGGGATGCTTGACCTAACAGTGCAGTGGTACCCTGATAGGTGAGGAGAAGATATATTTGTATTCTTCCATGACCTTGTCCACTTCCTTCTGTTGTGTGGAGAGGTCGGTTGCGGAGGCCCTGGATGTGGCTGCAATCTTTTTCTCCCTCTGAGAGAGAATCACAAAGAAGACAAACTTCCTGGTTTGAGAGATGACCTTCCTGCATTGCTTGGCATAGGTCAAGGAAATAACACTAGGTGGGACTGCCTCAGGTATCTTGTACAATTTCCTGTTCAAAGTAATAATAACACTGTGAGGCCTAAACTCATATACAACATGACGTTTCCAAATAAGGTTGTCCCAAAACAACATTACAAACTTCAAGAGTAGAAACATCACACAATACCTCATCTTTGAAGGGCTTAATGTCGTACTACAGATGAAACTGTTGGCTGACGCAGAGATCGCTTCCTTGGTGGAGCCATCCAATGGTGTAGGGCTGCGGATGCGGTGTTGTTGGCAGGGCTAGCCCCTTGATGACCTCTACTGAGATGAGGTTCTTCTAGCTACCGCTATCAACGATAAAGTGCAACAGGGTTCCCTTTACCCACGTCTGTGAATGAAAGAGGCACTCGCCTTCTTCTTGCTTGTTTGGTTCACCGGGCTGGACCTTGGTGGTAGCAACGATGGCACTAGGTTCCGCATCAATGATCCGTCTCCCCCTTTCTGGTTCTTACTCAGATTCATAACCTGCATCCGATTCAGAGGCTTTCACCCCATCCACCAATGATTTCTTTAAGCGGTAATCAACAATGTTATTCCAGGGGCTCAAATGGAAGTCACAGCACTGCCCAATATCTTTCTTTGTCTTTCCGGTGTCCTTCTTTTCTTGCGGCCTAAAATAGTTTTCCTAAGGCTATCTGTCTTTATTCTGTCCTTTTTTCTGCGGGTTGGGACTACCCTTTACTTTATTTTGATGTGAGGGGTTCCCAGGCCCAAATTTCCATGTCTTTTGTTTGAGCTTTTGCTCGATTTTGACGACATATCGATACGTCGTGCCTAAGGACGAGATGTCCAAAAACTCATTTTCGGCTTGGATGTATCTATGCATATCACCACGATACTTGAACACCATATGTCTCTCAGAATATTTGATTCCCAGCGTGGTGCGCAATGTATAGAATATATTTGTGAACTCTGGCACTGCTTGGTCTCTTTCCTGCCGCAGTGTTGTCCATTTTGTATACAGGTCGTGATAACTTCCGACAGGGTAGTATTGTTCTTTGATAACATCCCTGAAGGACTCCCAGGTGACTGCGATTGTATATAATCAGGGTTCCTCTGTTTCCTTTTGCTCATAGAAAGTCTCCCACCAATCTTTGATAGGGTTAATTACTTTGAGGAGCGCAAACGTAATCTTTTCTCTGTTCGAAAAGATATGGAAAAAAAAATACCCTTCTAGTAGATTCAACCATTTTTCTACATCATCTGCATCTATCTGACCTTCAAATATGGGAATATCAAAGTTGATTTGTACCTTGAAGGGGGTGGCACCTCCGCTCGAGGAAGGTGCATCGCATGTTCGTAGCTGCCAAAAGTTTTGTGCAAAACTATCCATCATCTCATTCCTTTGTTGCGTGAGGGCTTCCTCGAGTAACATTTTGAAAGGATCTCCTGTCCCATTGTATTTATTTTCTCCTACTATGATAGGTGGCTTGGGCGTGTGAGAGATTTTGTCCTCAAGAAAAACAAGCTTAAGACCCAATTCTTTTTACCCTGACCTGTTGGGGACAAGCATTAAGAATGACAAGGAGCATACCGCTCTGATACCATTGATCCGAAATTTATGAGCATAACAAAATTAATAAAAATTGTTATAATAATTAACACAGAAAGACAAGGATAACAGATATACATTAAAATTGGTTTCTATTCAATAAGAAAATGTGCTGAAACTATAAAATGCAACAAAGAACAAGCTTGCTAGAATGGTGGCGACTTATCTCTGAGAAGAGATGTGACGACTACTCTCATTTGCAAGAAGATGGTTACAATGAGGCTCTCCAAGTATTTTTACAATAAATAGGAATGCCCAAACCCTAGACATCCAAAAACCTAACCGTAGGATATGAAGTGCCAAAAGTCATGTGGGCCCCGTTGGGGTAAGTTAGTACATCAACTTCCCGGGGTCGTAACTTTTGCATACGATCTCCATTTTAGGCGCACGATAGCCCATTGGAAAGGTCTATATGAGGAATGCACATGTTGCCGTCAGAGTCTGACACCGCACACAATCTAATTTTGGTGAGCAATGAAAACATTTTTTAGGGCCTCAAAAAGACCCCAAATGTCGTGGACCCGAAAACTAGAAAACATTGCAAAAATGGAAAACTGCCAAAATGAGACAGTTGGAATAGGTGGTAGGCCACCGAAATCCATCTGGATCAATCATCCCCCCTTAGGAAGCAATGATCTCCGTTGTGTTGAGTTCCCCCATCAGATGAGCAAATTTCTACTGAATTTGGCCCTAGGTGAGCCACTTGCCTTGGTGCAAAAGCTACCCTGCTTTGACAACCTGATAAATCTAGATCCTTTGCTAGCGAGTGCCCTTGACCTGTGTGTCCAAAATATGATCATTGGATGCTTGTTGCATGTAGTCAAGGTTGATCTTTGTTGTTTTCAATTGTTCTGTTATCTCTAAGGTATCCACTAATGGTGGGAAATATGGTCGAAGAAGATCCACGTTGAACACTGTGTGCAGGCCAAGGAGAGGGGGAATGTTGAAATCAAAAGCATTGTCACCCACAACCTTGGTGATGGTGTAAGGTACATAATAGAGTGGGAGAAGTTTCTAATGGGTCTCTGTAAGGCATTCTTTCTGCAAGTGCAACCAAACTTTGTCTCCCACCTGAAACTTATGTGGCACCCGATGTTGATCATGGCTCTGCTTGTACTTGGCATTGGAATTCTGTAAAATATCCTGAACCTGCTAGTGGATGTGCTAGATTCAATCAATGAACTGAGAGGCTTTGTTAGATTCAGTTGGAGCAGGTAAGGATTTGACCGGGGTGGCCGCAAGAGGGAGTGGAACATCCATGGGACCTAATGGTTGGAATCCCAACCATACCTGAAAGGTGTTGTGGTAGATTAAGCTATATAGGGCTCAGTTATAGCTATGATTACCACAAGGAAGAATCTCATCCAATGTGCGGGGGTGCTTTTAATTGTGCATGCCTAGGATATGCAAGATCATCCGATTGAAAACCTCATTTTGGCCTTCTTTCTGGGGGTGGAAGGCAGTGGATTTGGTGATCTTGGTGTCCAGCAGTGACCAGAGGCTCAACCAAAATGTTTTGAGAAATTGATTGTCCCAATATGAGACACTAATTTGTAGGATTCCAAAATGTACCTATACTCATTCAAAGAAGAGCTTGGCAGTAACCTCTGCTATGATGCTCTTTTTGCAGGCGGTTAGAATCACCATCTTGGAAAAGCAATCAAAAATCATAAAAACACAGTCATTTCCCTTCTCAGTGGAAGGAAGGTCCGCCATGTAGTCCATTGAGATGGATTCCCATGGCCTGTCAGGAGTAGGCAGGGGGGTGTAGAAGACCTATTTCTTAGTGGTCGATTTGGAAATAACATAGGTAGTGGAGGACCTAATATACTTGTTGACATCCTGTTGAAGTTTTGGCCAGTAGAAATGTTTCTGCAGCACTGCCATTGTCTTTTTGACGCCGAAGTGTCTTTCCATCCGACTATAGTGAGCTTCGCAAATTAGCTTCACTCGCTCACTTGATGGAATGCAGAGATGGAATAGATTGCACAACAACCCCTCATGAAGATGGAAATTAGGGAGAACTGAGTTTTCTCCCAACCTTTGGTATGTGGTGGCGAAGTTAGGGCTGTCTCATAGAGGTGGTGCCATCTAGAGGTCTCGTGGTCGCAAGAATCTAGCACCGTGATGAGTGCCGCGAATGGAGCTCGGCTGAGGAAATCAGTGACTCTGTTCGTACCACTTGTTTTATACTTGATGTTGACGTGGAACTGTTTCAATTATGTGGACCACTTCTAATGGCGGTCATTCTGCAATTCGCCCTATGTCTGCATGAACTGCAGTGGCTTATGATCCTTGTGGATGATTGTCTTCATTCCAAGATTATAATGTCTCCACTCGCGACAGGCTTGCACAATGGAGTACATTTCTTTGTCGTAAGTAGGGTACTTAGGGACATCATTTGATAGTGTCTCACTATGATAGGCCACAGGGTGGCCGTGCTGATTGAGAGCTATGCCCACAACATAGTCCTAAGCATCTGTCTCGATCTCAAAGGGTTGCATTAGGTCTGGTAATGAAAGTACCGGGGATGAGCACAAGAGCTTCTTTAAATCATCGAATGCTTGTTGTTGAGACAGGACCCACACAATTTTTTCCTTACCACCACCCCTGTTTACTTGGACAAGGGCCCATGCAATATGGGAGAATCCCAACATGAACCTATGATAGAAATTGGCAAGGCGTAAGAAGCTACAAAGCTCAGTGAGTGTGGTTGCGGCTGGC
>ML783828.1:129396-145032 GCA_009831015.1 Picea engelmannii | reverse complement strand
CACCCTAGCTATAATGCAGCCTACGAACTTCCTTTTTTATAGGGTTTTTACAAAGGAAAATGCAACTTCTTTTCTCAGGAAAAGTTCTTCTCCCTTCCTTCTTCAGGAACTCAGGCCACTGACCCCTCCGAAGGCAACAGATAGGTTTACATCATTAATGGTAATAGGGATGACAAAAATAATGTGTAACAGAAGGCCCAATTGATGCAATTGGGCTAGCGTGCGCAAAGGACAACTGATCGATCATCATGATTTTCCCATCGTGAGGAAAACATAAAGTATGAAAAATAGATGATACGACTATAGTCATAGCATAAGTCCAGTTACGCCCTAGTAATAAGTTATAGTCAAGGGGTGCATCAACCACCTCGACATCCACCTCCACCGTCTTCCCACCTAACTGGACTAGAACGGTAGGAAGAATACCATGGGGATGGAAAGAACGACTATCAAATGCGGTCAACATGGTCAGAGATTGAGAGAGAGTTGAAGAGACAATGGCTTTCCAACATGTTAGGGACATCACACACATTGCAACGCCTTCATCAATAATAGTACGTTTGATGGTATACTTTTAGTAATCCACGTGGATTTGGAAGGTCACATGGTAAGGCAAGTGAGGCTTCACATCCGTGATGTCAAACTTGATAACATTAGAGCCACATGGGTCTATAGTTCCTAACACAGATAAAAATGAATTCCTCTGTGAAGGACATGTCTGGAGTACCTCCAAAGATGACATCGCGCAAGGGGTTTGACCTGGATGCTCAACAATAGAGTAATTCTGGGTAGCTCTAGAATTAGGGTTGCAGGTAGAGCATTTGATTACTCCTTTCAGAATACGAGGCGGAGGCTCTGGATTTTCGATCTATAAAGGAGTCTCTAGAGGAGGGGGAGACTCTAGACCTGGAACAACCTGTGAAGAAATGTAATCGTGAGACCAAGTGGCTACATTAACCTAAGTCTTGACCATATTGATGCATAGACGGTCACCATCTTGTGTCGGTGGGTTTTGACTCCCACTCGTCACATTTTTGGCATAAGAGGAGCTCGAGGCCATGTATTGATTATGTGGAAAATGATTAGTCAACACAATGGGTGATAGAGATAAAATCCTCACAACTTCCTCGAGTTTGGGGCACAAGTGGGTAAGGTGATCATCACTACAAATCTTACAAGGGGATTTCACCTCCCACTTCTCTTTCTTTCCCTCACCAACATTAACCTTCAATCTATCATTATTAGCATTGTACTTGGGTTTATTATCATTCTTCCCACCCTTACGATTGTTACCATGTCCTTTCCTTTTATTCCCTCTTGGTTGCTGGTTACCATTCAAGTTAGTCGATGATTGCACATAATGTACATCCATCGACTGAGTGGGAGTGGAGGACATAGACGAAGCTTGTCCTCCTACAGACTGGCTTAGAGACAACTTGTTCAATTGGCTTGTCACCAAGTCTATAGATTTAACATTTGTGGAGCCTATAATTCCATCGGCATGAGGCCCGAGCTTCTGTCTAGGGTCGTAGTTCGGCCTTAGTGCATCAAGAATAATTTTGTATAACATCCCAAACTGAGCATATATGATATCTAACTGATGGGCTTTGAAAATCGCTTCCTCTTCAGATGTTACCCCGGATGTAGAGACATCCTTCGAAATATAAGGCAGTAAATACTTAAGAAACCATTCCAACATGAATTCTGAAGGAATGTAGACTTTGATCAACCTCTTCCCTCTACGCCACTCTTGGATGTGATCCGAGATATGGGTGGCTTTGTCCTGGCAGAGGGCCGATAGAAGTTCTATGACGACATTGTAATGAACCAACAATTGGAAGTGGTTGAGAAAGACTAAAACCATTTGGTTAAAGTTACTGTATGTCCCCCTAGGTAGCTCTATGTACCATTTTGCCGCAACCCCCATGAGGGTGCATTGAAATAATATTAAACTAATAGAATCCTTGTTAAGCAAATTGGAAGAGCACCAAAGATAAAAAGTAGTGACGTGATCACCATTATCCTCACTAGTCTTACCCTCAAATTTTGGAATATCTGAAGGAAGCTTGGTGGGGATGGGGGGCCATGTTGGGTCATGATGCGTGGGGTCATTCATTAATCTTGACAAGTCTGTCAAATTGTGCACGGCCAAAAAAGGGAGACGGTGTTGTGGCATTTGGCCCCAAGCTCTTGGGAAATATTGATGTTGGGGAATCACAACCCATCCAGGGTTCTGGTATGCACCATGGCCCTGTCTGGGATTGAAAACCCCCCTCCAAATTGATTCATAATGGGTTGGTTGGGCACCATTCCAGTAGGAATGTTATAATGAGGGTTGTAAATATTTCCCCCATCTAGAGTAGCTCCAGGTTGGAGGTTGCCCAAAGTATGAAACCAAGATCCCTTGGGTAGAAATCTAGAGGATAGAGTTGGATTCGTCATCCCAAACGTGTTGGTTGGAATCAGTGTGGAGGGGGTAGGTGTGAAGGACATAACATAAGCATGAGCTTGTCCACTCGGTTGACCACTCCATCCAGGAGCATTAAGACTAGGATTAGACCCAGGGTGAAAAGGAGGTTGGCTTCCAACTGTAGGATTCGTTTGGGGAATATGAGGACCGCCAATGGGAATGGAATATACAGGTGAGCCATGCCCCCAATTCCAATAGTAGGATTTGTATTTGTCACTGGAATGGATGATGAAAATTCTGATGTGAGATTCAACATACCATAAGAGAAAGGGATAGAGGCCATAGGGATGGAGTGAGTATTGTATCTTGGCGAATGAAAAAGAGACCCAAAAGGGTTCATGACTATGGGTTGAGTAGCAACCACATGTCAGATAGGAGTGATGACGGGAAACTCCGACACAACAACCATGGTGGTTAAGGGAGTCAAAGGAGTAGCATTAACTATAATAGGTATGGGAGTTGAAGGACTCCCAATATCTTTCTGACTCGACTCAATACTCATACTTTTATGATCATAAGTCTGGTAGGTGGAGGTGTGTGTACCACGTTTGATAAATTTATGCCTTTTAGAAGGCAAAGACTCAATATGCAGTGGTAATTTCAATAAACGACGAGACATGCGAGGAAGCGAGACTGGGTCCACGATGACTCAAGACTTGAGATATAAAAAACAAATCATGAGGCCAACTAACAATCAAAGAGCACACCAAAATAAACAAAAAGGCAAATATGCACACAAACAGGATAAAGTGACTGAAAGGGGCCTCCCTCCCTAAAGTAGGTATTCCTCGCCCAAGAGGGGCCTGCGACTCCCTTCAAAATATCGGAGGTATCATAATCAATTATAAGGGCCCTCGTGGGATTAAAAACTAGTCGATCAGATCCGCATAAAGGCTGTGTGTTGTCTGACCCTTATCTGACTCAGGGTACCTGCAGAATAACCACTGCAAGTAACCTATGTGGCTACATGTGTCAACCAACTAAGCCACCATGATATAACCAATGCGCATGTGAGTAGTCGTAAGTTAGGTCCATCGTATGGAGAGGGTAAAAAAGCCTGGAATCTCGAAAACACCGCCTCTCACAGAGGTAAAGGTACTAGTAAGACCCCCATATACAAATATATCCCTAGAAATATCTCTGAAGCTAAGAAGGTATTGGAGGGATATCTCCTCAACCGAATTCATGCGACCTCATGCTAAACTCTGGTGTGAGTGGAGCCTCTTGACGTCACCAATTATATAATGGATTTCACCACTCCCTTAGTCAGACACGTATGTTGATTTTAATAGCCTTGGAGAAGTTTACTCACAAAATCCTATTTCAAGGCTCTAAATCTTAAGCTAGTTTGTGCACCCTGAAAAATAAAATCGTTTCTAATCAAATTTAAATTTATCAACGTTACTTTTAGTGGCTTTGTTTACTCAAAAGATGTGGTCGTGAAATTGATGATGGTATGACTCAACAAGTAAAAGAAATGAATATGAACATAATGCAAAGTCATAACTTTAATTCTCAACAAATGATAAGATTTTTCAAAATGCAATTTTCAGTTCAACTCTACGATTTCAAATAATATGCAATCTTTCTATACATGTATCAATATCAATGATAAGAACCCAAAAGATCAAATGCCACGGTGCAAAATGTACATTTTTTTGTATTTTCAATATAAAAGAATGAAAATGCAAGGATTGAACAATAGATTGATATATAAATCCTACTATAAGCAAAAAGAGACAAACCAAGCAAGATATCAAGAAGAAAACACCCAACCCAAGATGCAAGGACAACCAGTGAAACAAAAATGATGAGAAAGAAAAACCACCCAAAAATTCAACCAAAGAAAGGTTTCCTATCACTTTGTAGGCACTTAATAGTCACGAAAAAGTCCCAAGAAGTCTCAAGAACCATCAAAACTTACCCAGAAAACACCAAACTCAACAATCAAGCAAACAAGGATGATGTACGCGACTTTTTAGGAGAAAACCGTGTATATACACCCCCTATAGAATGACATCTCGTGTATGTATGTGTTTTTCAAGGGAAAACCTACGTATGTGTATTGAAACACTGTCAGGGTAAGGATAAGGCCAAGAAACTTAGACTCAAAATGAAAATAGGCTGTCAAGTAATCAGACAATAAGAAACTAAATATAACTGAGAGAAATCAAAGGAGAAAAACACTCCAAACCCCAAAAAGAAGATTCCCTCCCTAGTATGGTTGCCAATTCTGTTATGAGGAAAATCACTCTATGGCATGGGGTAAAACACAACAAACAGAAATGACTGCAGAAATCAACTCTAATCTCAAGTATGCTATATAAACAAACATGCCAACAAGACAAGATAAAGAGCCTACCTTGTCCGGACGTTTGACGAAATCCACCGTTGAGCACTTGACCCAAAGCTATATACTTGCAACTTGTCCTCAACAACCAAGATACACAAGCATATGGTGATAATATATAAAGTTAGCACATATAATAACATAATCCATCAATATTCATAACAAATATGCCCATGGAATAACAATTCAAATATTTGCAAGACATTAATTGGATGGGAAAAGAGTATTTCTATTAAAATGTAATCAACAAAAGTGCATGAATGACAAACTTTCGTGTCGACACATTAAGAACTAAGAAACTAATTTCCTTCCAGTTGGGCCTCCACCACTTCAATCCTCCACCAAAGGCAAGCTCATATAAGATAGACAATGAGGTTTTCCATCAAATAGGGAAGATCTTGGGGGCTGAACAATGTGTTCAGACTTAAAGGGACAAAGGGATGTAGACTCAATATGAAGTGAAAATTTTCTCCAGAGTAACTTTGCTCTCAAATTTGAATTCTTCTCTCCCTTTCCACAGCTTGGATATGGCCCATTTATAGTCTTCATATGGAACTAAAGGGCCGAGTCAGAACGTTTCCAATATTTGGAAGGTAAAGGATCATGGATCTCGTGATGTGACATGGAAACCTGACACCATTTTTTAATTTTGGACACAAAACTCGATGTACGTGGGCTATAATGCTGTAACTTGCATATACACATGCTGTATAGTTGTTAGGGCATGTATATGTGGAAAAATATGTTTTTTATCTCTGGGAATTGCAAAAAAGGGACTTCAAGTCTACATAGGAAAATGGAAAAGGCCTTCTAAGCAAGTTTCATGGGGTGAGGCAAATCTTTCTATAACAGCTCGAGACCCAATTCTTTGTACCTTGACCTCGTAAGGGACATGCATTAAGAACGACAAGGAGTAGATCGCTTTGATACCACTGATCCAGATTTTATCTGCAAAACGAAATTAATATAGATGATTATTATTCTTAACATAGAAACACAATGATAACAAAGATACAATAACAAATATAGAGTAAAACTGGTTTCTATTCAATAACAAAATGTGTTGAAACTGTAAAATGCAACGAAAAACAAACTTGCTAGAATGGTGGCGGCTTATCTTTGAGAAGAGATGTAACGGTTGTGCTCATTTGCAAGAAGATGGTTACAATGAGCCTCTCCAATCATTTTTACAATAAATAGGAATGCCAAAACCCTAGACATCCAAAAACCAAACCCTAGGAGATGAAGCGCCAAAAGTCATGTGGGCCCCATTGGGGTAAGTTAGTACATCAACTTCTCGGGGTTGTAACTTTTGCATACAATCTCTATTTTAGGCGCACGATAGCCCATTGGAAAGGTCTATCTGAGGAATACACATGTTTCGATCAAATTATAACCGAAATGACAGTCTAACTATGGCGATCCCTAAAAATGTTGTTTAGGGCCTCAAAACGGCCTTGGAAGTTGGGGACCCGAAAACTAGAAAAAAACTGCCAAACTGGAAAACTGCCAAAATGAGAAAGTTGAATAGGTGGGAGGCCACCGAAATCCATATGGATCAGACTTCTACTACTCAACTTTACTCAGTCACAACACCATCCAAAATCACAATTTTTAAGCCTGAAACATTAAGGCATCTGAGATAAGACATATTTCCAGGAAGAATACCGTAACTCAGGTTAAAACTTAGGTTATTCAGGCCAACCCTCTTGAAAATGAAGGTTTTATATCTTGCAACCCTTCCATTTCAATGGACAAGGAAAACATAGGGTTATCGACTTGTACATTCATGTACAAATCAGCTAGATGAAAACCTGAGAGCAAGAGAACATGAAACCAAAGGAATTGCAATATTCCATGAAAGCACAATCTCAACATTTAAACACTTCTATAACCATCCTCAATAATAAATCTCATACATTCCTCACATGGGTTTCAATCTATTCACTGAGATCTATCAATTACATTATGAGCTATTTGTAATGAAACTCCCATGGGGAGACAACTAGAAATCATTTTACTGAGAATGTAGGGAATACGAGTCATGCATCCATTCAGTCCATATTAATTTCCAGAGATATTACAACCTGTAAATAAATACCAAGAATTCATATAAATACTAACTACATACTCATTTCATCCTTCTCATGATTGGTCGATAAACCATACAATTTCAAATAAATTGCATTAATACATGTCTTAAAAATCCCAGTGAATACACAAAGATAAACTTCTTTGTTTCAGAGTGAAGGATATCCAAACCAACCAAATAAGGGTGAGAAACTTTCCATGTAACTATAGGCTTAGATGCCATAGATTTATGCAATATGGCCACCCCCATGCCATGCCAAGATACCACCAGTGAAAACTCTCAGGCTCTCAGATAAATTTGGAAATGTGAAGGCCACCATCCTTCACACAATCACTAGTTGAAAATACTTACCCTCACCTCCATGAGGTTTTCTTAAGTGTCCTCCCAACACCAAGCTCACAACCCTCTCATCTCAGTCGGGTTCTATATTTCTTAGACCAACCATGGATATGGTCTATTCATAAACTCATTTTTGTTTTCTCCACACATGGGTTCTCTCCCCATGCATTGCCCAAAACATAACCATCTTCTCAACATGCACCCCTGTGGTTTGGACATCTTCCCCCAATAAGTTTCTCTATCTACTCTCCCCCTTCCCTTTTTCAGAAGGAACTCGTGGGGTCACAGGTGGTGCCTATGTACCTGGGTTGGCAGTTCTCAACTGTCGATCCTTCTTTCTCCATATCTCTTTATTGCAGGTGGTTGGCTACTAAACTACCAACCCTCCTTTCATTAACTGCTTTTTGTTTTGGATTCAGAAAAAGGGAAAAGACTAATTATTCCCAAAGTAGTTCGATAAGGTCGATTGGAATCATATAGCATGTTCAAATCCCCTTTATGCCTCCCTCTAATCCCTCTAGTGGTATCATGGCCAGTACTAGTGCTTCACCCATCAGTTAATTGTTTGGATTCTATGGTTTTTTTTTCACAAGAACTGGGGAATTTTTTCATTAAAATAGTGTGGTCAAGACCACTGAGATACAAAAAAAAAGCTTCTTATGGTTCCAAAGAACTCCATATCTAGAAGCCAGTCCAAAATTTTAAAAAATTATGTTTTGGTCCTTAAGGATTTTCCAAAAACTTAAACTACTTCTAATCTGATAGGTATACACCTGATAAAAAATATCGTTAATACAGATAGACAAACAAAATATGAGAACTACATTTTGATAGTAAATCAACTACCTGGTTCTTGCTTGATAACTTGAATTCCTTGTTGTTCCTAATATGCTTCAACAGGTTTGTTGAGGTCAAGAATCAGGCCCACTCAGTCTTCTGAGAAACTTCTTGACGCATTCCCATTGCTGGCCGGGGTGGAGGGCTACCCCTAGTTTTTATTGCATTGATCAAGGTGAAATTGGAGATCTTCAATTTGATTACACTATGCAAACACCGTATTGTGGAGCTGCCCAATGACAAGTCGATGTTGAGACAAAATTTCAAGCTCAAAGGAAACAATGGAGCTGATGGCTTTGAACTTGATTTTTAACTTTTGACACTCTATGCACTCGAATTCTAGGTTGATTTGACCTTATCCCATATTTCTCCCCTTAGTATCCATGCTTCTTCGACGCTTCCAAAATGCACAATGCCACGACACTAACATGGAAGCTCTGATTGAATCCGAAGAGTGAAAGGAGGCTCTGGATGAGAGGAAACAAAGCCACCCTCAAACTTCACTGAGACAGGGGGCACTAATGGGATGAATTTGCAACCATGATTGACAGAGATTCCCACCCAGAAAGAGGAAAATGTTGCACCAGAGAAATCCAAAAAGAATCCTCTTAGCCCACCTAGGGAAATTTGCATAGGCCGAAGGCGAGAGGTCTAGAATTTGATAAAAATTCCTGAATTGGATCCTACCATAATCCTTCATAATGTCATCACAGATCCTGAGAAAATACAAGTACGAGGGGAAATGACAGGTGCATAGAAACAAATTTTTAAGAAGTACCTTATTTGTTTTTTAGACTCCGTGCCGAATGATTTTGAAGGGTGGCGAAGGTCCTGAGTTGATGCCTGCTAATCTAACCGTCCCCCTCCATTCGCATATTTTTCTCATTTCATTCACTGCACCTAAAACGTCCATTCTGGGGCACACTGGATCACCTGTGCAAGGAGGATATCCTCTCCTCCTCATGATGGCTCTGCAGTACTTCCCACGACCAACACAAATAACCACATGCTTTAATAAACTATGCCATAGTGTCCAGATCTGTGTGCTTGAGAGCATGCGTCGTGAAGGCCTACCACACGACGCTCCCCAAAGATCGTGGGCCCTGAGAGCCAATCTTGGGACTGGTCTCATGGTAATGGGGCTATACTTTCTTGGCCACCAACCCCCAAGAGTCCAGGGGCTTTTCCTATGGTCTTATTGGCCATTTTGTCTCCCTCTTCATTGTTGCTTCGGAGGACGTGAAAATAATTGGTGTGCATGGTTCCTACAAGGAGGAAAATTCTGTCTATTAAGATTTCAAGGCTCATATTATGAGGAGAGGAGCCCGATATCATTATTCTTATTATCGTCTTTGAGTCTCCCACTACATTCAAATTTTGAATTTTCCTTTGCTTTGCCAATTGGATCCCTTGGGGCAGGGCATAGGCCTCCGCTTGGTTGTTTGTTTCCATCCCCAAATTCTAGTAATAGTCAAAGAATCTGTTTCCTCCAGGATAAAAAATAACCCCCCCACACCTGCCTCCCCTTGTTTGGCTTCTATGTTACACAATAATACCATTTACAATGTTTACAAGCCATAACATGGCAATATTATCTCCATGCTAACATAAACCAACACTAATCATAATTAATTACAAATTTACCAGGGGATTAAAAAAATGGGGCATTACACATCTGGTATCTTTTTAGTTTGAATTTTCGGGGAAAAACTAAAAAAACTACTTGCATGCATACCCGTGCATTGTCCTCAGGAAATACATGGGATTATTGCATCATGTTAACAAGAAACATAGGGTCACCATACTTAATGCAAAGGCAAATGATTGGTGCTTCTGTATAGGTTTCTTGCGGGATAAGAACATGAAAAACACATGGTAATTGCACTTTGTAAATGAGAAAAACGCAGTCACCATGGATGTGATTGAAACAACCCATGGTCATAGAAGAGTAGGGTAATAAATTAGGGAAATATAATTGTTGCATCCTTAAAAACAAATTAAAAAAAATCACTGGAAAAATAATCTAATAAACCTGGACTTTTATGAAGTAGTGAATTGAAATCAAAACAAAGAAGCAAGTAAACTACTCTATAAGTTCAAACTCATAAGTAGATGAAAACATGAAATTAAACTACTCATGAAAACCAAGTAGACTATTGAAGTAAAGAATCAAACACACTAACCTATGCATCAATGAAATCCCAATATGTGCAAGATAGTTTTCCTTAAGGGTGAGGTAATTGAAATATCACTTCAAAAATTGGTCATTTATTGGAAGGAGAGATTAGAATCCCTCCATGTGTTGGAGATGATAAGTTCCTAGGCCAATATTTTCTACCACTTGATATGGTCCCAACCATAATTGTTGAAACTAGTATGCTTCCCCTTTGATTGGTTCATGTTATCCCACTTAATGTCAATATCACCAACTTGAAAATCCTGGTCATTTGATGGATATTTGTCACGCCAATGTTTATAAATTTTTTGTGGGCAACAAACCTTGCTTTGCTTTGTCTCTTTCCTCCAACTTCAATAAAGTATGAATTATATTATGGATGGCTAAGGATTTGCTTAGAAAGCTTCAAATAATGTAAAAATATATTAGAAGGTAAGATTACTTCTTTTCCATGAGAAAATAAGGAGAGGTTCTTGGGGCCATTTTTGGCATGACTTGATTAGATCATCATGCATAAAAGAGTGCACTATGATAATTATAGTGATGGTCGACTACTGTACTATTTATAATCCTAATCAAGTTTTATTTGTAGACTCTACAACATCATTCCTCTTAGGTTAGTCTCTACAAGAGTAACATAAGAAAATTTCTTTCTTTAATTCAAAAGTCAAAAGTCAATGACATCCTGGGATGAAAAGTATGAGGTAGTGCCAAATACTAAAATATAAGGTATACCAAACTTAGTAAAAATATGTTTTTCTAGAAATTGAATCATTGTTGTGTTTTTCAAAGAGGTTAATTAAATTGAGAGCTCACAGGGGTGTAGACTGATTGGCAAGTGCCATGTAAATGGAAGGAAATATGTAAAAAGGGGGTCTCAAGTTCGATTTTCACCCCGATTTACTCGTGCCCCATGCTTGCGGGCTGTGTGGACGCACCTGGAGGTTATAGAGGTAGAATATGGGAATGAACCCTGTGTCACGTGAGTACAAGAACCGCGAGTTGCCGATTCCGCCAGTACAAAAAAAAGTGGTTAATGAAATAAATTTTGACTATCATCTGAGTACTCAATAGTTGTCAATACATATCTTGTGCTTCTTAGAGGAATTTAACTAAAAATTCCCTATCACATAAATTCCCCATTGTTCAAAAGGTCTATCAATAGTAGTGGGTTACAAAGACACTACAACCTTGTTTTCTTTTCATACACACTTCTAGTAAATGTGGCACCTGCACATATGTGCATGTGCATCCTTGAATAGTCTTGGCCAATAATATATAACACTTAGTATATTGTGCATGGTGAGGCCTCCTAAGAAATGTCCACCTATTTACCCATCATGTAAATAATCCAAGAGTTCCTCAATGCTATATTTCTCTAAGCATCTAAGTAATACATTGTCATAATTATTTAAAAAGAAATCACATTAATGAGTTGGTATTTAGGGGATTTTATCCTTAATGCTCTTTTTCTCTTGGCATCTAAATGATTTGGACTCGATACATGTTGTACACAATATTTTAAATCATTATACTATGAATTCATATCTATAGGTATATAATGAATGCTAGTTGTATACAATGACACTTCATTTTTCCCAACCTACCTCATTGACTTTATCTTGTGCTTTAGCTGCTCACTTTCATAATCCTTGTCCTTTGATTATGGTACTAGGCTTGATATCCAAATCATACTCCTAGATAATAGTCATCCAATTGGTACTCCTTTCACCAAGTTCTTTCTAGGCTTGATATCCAAATCATACTCCTAGATAATAGTCATCTAATTGGTACTCCTTTCACCAAGTTCTTTCTAGAAAAATAACGATTTCATAGCTAAATGAAAAACAATTACCTCTATACGACTCTTAAAAATGTAATGTATGAATTATTTCATGGATTTAACTACAACATATGTTTATTTCTCAATAGTCAGATAATTCAATTAAGCTCCTTGTAACCCTACGCTCATTTATGGAATTTTAAACTTACTTCTTTCTTTGTATTTCTACGTGAACACAACATCTAAGGAACAATATAATGCAAAGTTGTTGATATAGAAATCCTTTCTATAATTTGGACTACTTAATATTGGGGAGATGATACCATCCTTGATTTTTTCAAAAGTTTCTCTTTCAACATTAGCCCATAGGAAAAATACACCTATTTTAATAATCTTTTGTAAAGGTTTGAAGAATTTTGTAAAATCAGAGATGCATCACCTTATGAAGTTGATTTCCCGTAGAATATCTGCATAACATTGTTATGTGGTAGGGAAATATGCATTATAGATTTTGTTCATTCAAGTTCTATTGATATACCCTCCTTCTAAATAATGTGTTTGAATAATTTCCATTCAATGATGAAAAGTTACACTTGTTAGGATTCAAAGAGATCCCATATTTCCCTTATAAAAAAAATATTTGCTTCATACATTGTAGATGATTAGAGCAATTCTCAGAGAATATTGTGATGTCATCCATGTAAATGACCATACTCATTTTAATAAGTCCTCTAAATTCATTTTTCTATGTGTATTGGAAGGTACAACCTTCATTCATGAACCCAATTGACATTCTTTGTAATGTACCTATCACCAACAAACCAAAATATTTGCTCGGATACCAATCTTTAATTAATAAAGAAGCATGAAACCATGACATGCAATTAACAAGAACATGTTAAACTATATAATAAAAGAATAACAATCCATTCACACCATTAACAACAAACATGCACGATATAAACACATATCATAGATAATTAATACACAACATAATATATAAATTACATAGAAAACATAGAGAGAACTTATCTTTAAATAAATCATTCACCAATTGGCTATAAACGTCAAACATTCCACCCAACCATAAACGTTGTTGTTCTACCTCTCAACAACAAGTCACCCCCAATCCAGGGATATGAATCCACAAGGATGAGTCCTAGGCCAAATATAAAACACACATCAATTAGCTAACACGATCTCATGATTTTCCCAACCACACAACAATCCTATTTTACTACGTATCTTCCTCTTTAGCCCGCACAACCCAAAGAAATGAATCCCTTTCTATGTAATGCAATACCTCATGTTGTTCCACTTATTTTCCAAGTCTCCAATGCTATCGGTAAGGAAATATCAATGTTGGAAACTACAAGTATTCTCAACATTAGACAATTCTTTCACAACTGACATCATTATCATGCACACATGCACCCATTCCTTTCTAGTATAATAAAAAAATACTTACAACCAACAAGCAATGGCTCTTTTCCTCCTATAATTCCTTTTCCATGCCTAGACCAAGACCAATAATGAGCAAGAAATGAATGAGGAACGAGTAACAATGATTGAGGAATCAAAATGAGTGAGTAACCCCCAAACAACTCAAAAGTGGGATTTATATAATTACATGTAATTAAGCACCATGTGGCCTCCCCAAGAAGCTCATGTAATCGATTTTCCCCACTAAAACCAATATGGGTGAATAAAATATAGTAAAAATACTTAGCCCCTTTTATCCCCCTCTCTCATGGAATCATACCCCCCTATATCTATCCTTGTCCGTCTTGCATCCAACAATGCATTTTACTATTAATATTCAAAGTATTACATTTAAAGGAACTTCGACCTTTCAACTTTACATCAACTCTAGCCTTTCATCAAATAAAAACAATACATTATTAATCCAGGGACTCAAAACCAGCGTATTACATTTCCATCCCCCTTATTTTAGCACCATCTTTAGTGCATATACAAAAGAGAGAAATCAAAATTTCAAAATTCTTCAAAAATTCCCAGGTACTCTTTCCACATGGCATCTTGATGCTCCCAAGTAGCATCTTAAGGATTGTAGCAGGTCCACTGAACCTTTACTAATTCTATGACTTGATTCTAGAGCACTTTGACCTTCCTATCCAATATGTGCACCGACTACACCTAAAAGTGTCCTTTTGGCTCCACTCGAATCAAATTCCAATCAATAGCATGGCTTGGATAATGTACATACTTTTTCAACAAAGAGACATGAAATATATTATGCACATTCATGGAAGTAGGAAATGCAAGAATGTATGCTACTAGCCCTATTCTGTCCAATATCTCAAATGGATCACATAATCTGGCTGCTACCTTGGTACAATTGCCCAACTTGAATGGGCCCTTCTTGGGATTCACTTTCAAAATCACATTGTCCCCCACTTTAAATTCTCTAGTTGTCCTGTCCTTATCTGCATAACTCTTTTGTCTATATTGTGATGCTTTCAAATTCTACTTAATTTTAACCATATGACCTTCCATATCCTTGAACAATTCTAGCCCAAATACTACTATGTGTGCTAGGTTGTCCCAACTCACTGGAGTATTGTATTTTCTACCATACAAAGCTTCAAATGGGCTCATCTTCAATGGAGCTTGATATCTGTTATTATAGGAAAATTCAACCAAATGCAAGTAATCTTCCCACTTAGATGGATTATCCATCACATACATTCTTAATATGTCCTCAATCACTTGGTTGAGTCTCTCTATCTTCCCATCTGACTATGAATGGTATGCTGTGCTAAAATTCAATTTGTACCAAATCCTTTGAATATTCCTCTCCAAAAGTTTGAAGTAAAATTTGTATCTCTGTTTGAAACAATTTCCTTAGGTATTCCATGTGTTGGATGTATGGGTTGACTCAGATTATACCCTAGTTCTCCAACAAAAACCTAGAAACCATCAACCCTTGTAGAGACTAGAAGGAAACACTACGCACAAAGTGCACAATGCAATCTCACCCGAGATGGCTTATTGGTGATTGTAGGACCCAGATGTCTGAAATCGTGGAAGGGATGTTGCTAATGGGGATGATAGGCATACTTTTATATTTCAACCTTCATCCGATCTACCATTCTATAACCATATTCATTCATTAACATATATTCTGCATGAAATACCAAACTAATCTAGTGCACGTTGCATTTTACTACTACTAGATCCATTCATTCATTCATGATAAAGCATTGCAACACACAAGAGAGAAATTCCACACAAAAACACATGTTTTTATTGTGGTTCACCCCCCTAGGCTACGTCCCCAAAGATCTGGCATTATTTGCTTCTTTATTCATCTTCATCAAGTCATTTTGTTGTGCACATTACATCAGAGGTGCATCTGAAATGCACAAGTATAGGTGAGGCTAACCAATGTCGCACTAAGCTCCAAAGCTTGCGACCTAACCCTCAGTTACAACACAAAACTAGACTCATCTCCAAAACTGACTCAATAATAGCTCTACATCTCTCAACCAAAAGCTAACTGCTCAAAAACTCTTTCAAGACTTGATACCAAAAATGTCTCTCTCATCATATCATGGATGATCTCATC
>ML783828.1:101419-113602 GCA_009831015.1 Picea engelmannii | reverse complement strand
CTCCGTTGCTCTTGTGAGATCAGATCTGTAATGACCCAAACCAACCAAAGTGAAAGCAACAATTGTAGATTCAATGGAGACCTAAACATGTGATCAAGGAGTCATGTAATAAAACACTAATGATTTTATGGGAAATAAACATGTCACCATATCATATTAAGTAAAAGTGGAAGATACGACCAAATTGCCTTGATGTCACAAGTTCCCATTCGGTGGTCCTTTGTTCCAACACACACATACACTTGCTCTGAATTTGTATGAAGATGGTCCAAAAAAGCTTGATGGACAAATGGAGGCCTCAGGCATCAGTTGTAATAGGATCCTTCACACAGTCTTCGGCCTATTCTTTCAACAATTCTTTTCTCAATCTTGGTTAACCTTTTCCATGAGAAATCCATTATTATATAGGAGAAGATGAAGTGGTTTACAAGGATGAGGATGATCCCACCAAATCAGAGAAGCCAATAGGATCACAGCCATATGAATGCCACCTCACATTCTAGAATATTCCCCTTCTAGAAACTTCATGAAACTTCTTCCTTTCTTTAGCTTCAAACACCGCTGCACCTTTCCTATATAGAAACATGCAGAAATCCCATGAGCCAGCATAGAGAAGCCTATGGAAATCAAGGATTTCCACACTGTGTACCACTGTCTGCCTGTGGCATCATTCTAAAAATATGCCTTGTAGGGGAAAAACTCAATCATTTTTCCATGTAAAAGATTGTTTTGAGAGCTTGAACATATGCATGTAGGGTCATCATCAGAGTGACCAAAATAATGTGTAACAACACTGCTTTTCCTTATTCTTCGGTGCACACTCCTTTTCTGGTCCCTTTCTCAACTGCTTCCTTGATTTCTGCGCTGTTCCCCAAAATGGACTACGCCAACAGTCCCCTAACACTTACCTGTGGCTCATCCCAAGTCACTCGGGCAGTGTTTGCATCCTTTACTGACTTCTCCAACTCATGGAATCTTCCTAAAATTTATCCAGCTTGAGTTTTATCCTGTGCGCTCTTCTCATCTACACACTCCACAATCTACGTAATGATGTGTTCCTTCATTAATTCTTTAGTCTCCGAGATAATTTTCCTAATCTCCCCCTTGGATGTATCGACATCAGTCAACATTTTTTCTTCTTTCTCTTGCAATGGCTCTAGCTAAGCCTTCCTCAACTGCTTCTCTGGCTGTATACTCTTTAGATCTACCTCCAAGTTCTTCAACTCCTGTGCATTCTTAGAATATCTTGAATGGTCATCTTCTTTTGTTTTTGCTTCAAGTCCTGCACTGTAGTGTTTACTCCTTCTTTCTCATCTAAGTCTCATAGTCTTTCATCCTCCTATAGGCTTGTCCATAACTGTGCACTTCTGTCATATAAGTCTATGATTTCCTGGAAGATCTGTGCAATGTTCTCCTTGTGATCTATCACCTCCTACACCTTTTGTGATTTAACCTCTGGTGGAGTGCTTGGTTGTAGAAGTTCCATCAACTTTGTGATGTAGCTCTTATAATTCTCCATTGTTTGTGCTATATTCTTTATCTTACCCTTCGTGGGTATGCTCCCTTCCTGTGCACTATCTGAGATAGTTTTAAACACTTCGTTTACCCGCTGTTCTATCTCTTCCATGCATTACTTTATATCTTCCTTATCAACCTGCAACTAGTTGAGTGTTATCTTCATTGTCTCACTTGTTTTCTTAACCCATTTTAGATTTGTCACATCTGTGTGAGCCCTTGATTGAATCTCCTGTGCAACACTAAATTGCAGTTTATACAACGCTTTTGTTGGGATCTTGGGCAACCACAAGTCTAAGTTATCTATTTCTTTCAAATAATTTTGTGTTGTCTTGTCATCAATCTGAAACTTATCCCACGTTATACAAAAATTGTCATCCCCTAATGCTACAATCTGGACCATCTCCTGCATTGGAACTGTTGTTTCTTGAGAAGTCTATTGTGGTTGTGCCCGTTCCTTCTAATGTGCTGTGTTCAATTGAAGTTGTGCCAATGTATCCTTAACCTTAGTCATCTTCTTAATGATATCCTCCCTTTGCTTCTCAACATTGTCCCACAACTCTGTTGTGTAGTCTTTCACCTTTTATTCTATCGTATCAGTGTCATCCTCTATCAATGTTAGTCCAGGGGCACTCTTTTGCACCTTCATATATTTTCACTAGCCTGCTGCCTATAAGACTGTCCTCTTCATCGACAGAGTCTCTATCTACGCTGTAGTAGTTGGTATCTCTATGTCTGGGACATCTCCACCTCCTAGTTCCTCTTGCGTAGGAACATTAACATCCTTCTAGGATCCCCCATTATTAGCCTTCTGATCCGTTCCTCCATTTTGAATGTTCTTTTGTCAAAGTTTCCTTACTGTTGTGATCCTTCCAGTATCCTTGGCGCACTCCAAAACCTTCCTCGTATTTGCTGCTGGACTATTTTTCTGCTTTGATGTTCCAATCTCTACCTGCTACATACCGTTGGATCCCTTCTTGGAAACTACTGGTACTTTCCATTCTTCAGGCCAGTCTTTCATGGCCTATTGTACCTCTTCTTCTGTCACACAATATATCATATGCAACTAATTCTTCTTGGGATCCCTCTTGGCCTGGATCCACATATTGTGTCTAGAAGCCTTGAAATTTTCTACTCTTTGATGCTCTTCCACCACTTCTGGTGGTGTCCTCCAGGTATTGGATATCTTCTCCTTCATCTCGTCAAAATACATGGAAAATATACTAGAAATTTCCTTCCTTTCCTTTGTGACTGAAGTGTGCCTTAATGTCGCGTATGTTTCTACGTGGCACTTTCCTGGCCTTGGGTAAAAGCTGTTGTATTTGGGTTCTCCCCAACCCACAAAAGTTATCAAGATAATTAGCCATACATAATGGAACTCCGTTCCAAGATATTGTGCATCCTTTCAGTCATCCAAAAATAATTTCAGTAAGTATGGGATCCAACTAAGTAGAGTCCCCTTCGCGCACTACGTGACTGCTGCTATAACTCTTGTAGGTGCTTCTTCCTTGCGACATTTCATTAAAAATTTGAAAGCCATCAACTTAGTTTCCAATCTCATCACAGGTTCACCAATTCTATTGATTATGATTCCCCAAGACCCTATCTCAATTCCATATGTTTTCTTCATCTCTTCTGCCAGTGCTTTCTTCTTTGTTTTATCATCCAATTTTTGTGTTAGCTTCTCTTCATTTGTTGGCAGACCTGTAATTTCGGCAATCATATCTACATCTATTGAGACCGGCCTGTCCATCCATAGAATATCCCCATGCACCATTTCCAATAATTGTTTGACGCAATTGTTTACATATTTACCCTGTCCAAAATGAGGGATTTCTAACAAGTTATTATCCCTGTGTTATACAACCCTATAATCCACTACTTTGGTTCTAATATTGGAACTCATGATGAACTTGTTCCCTTTCTGTTACATCATGATCATAATACTTTAGTTTCTCCACACATCCTGATAAGTTAGGAAGGATCATGACTCCTTCTGGTATTGTAATATCCCAAGGCCGAGCCCCAATTGTAATCATGAATTGTAACATGTTTTATAGGTTGGTGAGCCAAGTGTTATAAGCTAGGAGGCTTATGCGATTATTAGGTCAGAGAGCCTAGATGTTAAAGGCCAGGAGCTTGTTTTGTACATGTGAATATTCATATTATTAATAAAACAACATCGCTGCATGTAGACCGACCATGAAGAAAGAGTATGGGGGATTAAGCTCCACTAGGTTGGCCAAGGGAGGAGGCTAGGAGATTGGAGAAAAAGGGCTAAGATTAAGAGATTAAAAACAAGAGAATAATATATAATTATTATTCTAAAGGCTGTAAAGAGGAGATTAATTTATTCTAAGTTCCTTTGGGGAGAGGAACGAGTTCCAAGTGGAGAGGAATGTGCTCTCGGAGAGCCAAGTGCCATCCAAGACACATGCAGATTTATGGGGGAACTCACATGATTCTCACGATATTTTGACCATTCTGGCCATCACTGGCCCCATTCACTCATGCACCGCGCAAGCACGCGGTCAACCATTTCCACCATTGTTGAATTCCTAAACCACCCGAACCTCTGCAACAAGCCCGAATTGATACCCTTGTGACACAGTTTGCCTATGTATTGTTCCTTCATTACCGTCCCCCACATCTAGTTGCTGTTGTTGCCATCACCATGCCTGTGTGTTGAGGAGAGAGAGTGAAGAAGCGAGTTTTCAGGCCCGTGGATAGAAGAAGCAGGTTGTCAGGCTTGTGAGCTACTTTCTCCAGGTGAGAGAGGTTGTTGTGGATTGAAGAATTAGGTTGTCAGGCCTATGAGAAAATCTCTCCAAGTGAGAGAGTGTGCTGAGGAAGTGAGTTCTCCTTAAGGGAGTCTGGTAGCAGCTACAAAGCTCCGAGAATTCCTAATCTAGCCTATTGATGAAGCCTCAGAAGGGAGGTGGAACAACTGATGGACTATGTGAAAATGAAGGTGTATACTCCTAGGGTGGGACAGGCATGTGGGGAATGATAGTTTGTGAGCAGTGGGCGTAAGTGGCTCCTTGGAGGAAATCCTTCCTATTGTACTGTGCAACTTCCTGTTGTCCATGCCTAGCCTAGGAATCCCTTTCTTGATGGAGTTTAGTCCTAGCTCAGGGATGACCCTACTTAGAGTGATGAGTAGTGTGGTATAAAGCTGGGAGGTTCGTGGAAGGATTGCATGCAGTCGATGCACTACAATGAAAATAAAGTATCATATATGTGCTTAATGGATAAATGATGTATTATAGTGCATGTATGTGATTCTTGTAATAATATCATGTGTTTCGCTGCATGTATGTTTTCATGTTATCTCTATTTATTTATGTTAAGTTTATATGTGATTTATTCCACAAAGAGCACTATCTKCCATTKCCCAATAGGTCTATATATGGGCATGGACAATTTTAATTACCTATAAAAGAGCTTGAGATCACATGTGTCTGAGGTAGCATGCCTTCGACCTGCTGAGGGGTCGGGGGATGTTACAAAATGGTATCAGAGAAAAATATGTTTACAKAGTGATGTTTCCTGTCCTATTGGTGGCCAGGGACATTACAAAATGGTATCAGAGCCATGGTTTCAACACTGAGCCTAGATGGGCCAGATAGGTGGTTAATGAAGCAAAGGTTTYAGAGTGAATTGTTGTCGAGAGGGACAAAATTCAAAGTTCAGAGCCTTCCTAAGTGTCAGGAAGGCATCATGTGAACACTTGGAATGTGTTYAGAAGCTCARGAAGTATAGCAGTTCAAGAAAACCTACTGAGGAAAGATACCACCGCAACCATGGTATTGGGCCACAAATTTTATAATTTGGACTGTAGGATCTGTTCAGGAGAAGGAGGATCCTTCACAAAYGTCAGATCTGGGAAAAGGGGCATGGTGGTTAAGCACTGAAGTCCTTYAGGACTTCAGTGCTCTGGCTRTTTGAAGTTACTTGTCGTAAAAGGGAGAAAACACGTCAAAGCCTCGAAGTCCCGGAGTGGATCTACATCGTAGATCTGGGGAAAAGTGCTTGACCATTGGATCGACGATGAAGAAAAAATATTAGCCATCAGATCCACGCGCAAGTGATTGTGAGTTGTAGATCTCACAATGGTTCAAAAATTTGACACTTCGGGAGAAACAAAGTGTGCTAAGGCGAAAAATCCGGAAGTCTCGAAGTCCAGAGTGGATCCACTCCGTTTGTTAAAGGAGACATGTGACAACAGATTAGCGTATTCGAGAATTCGACATTCAGGAGAATTGAAGTGTGATAGTGAGAAATATTTTGAAGTCCCGAAGGCCCAAAGTGACGTGGCTTGCTGACGTCACCTGGGATGACGTGGACACATGGGATGTATGCCATGTGTCAGTGAGTTGAGAACGTTTGGAAGATTTAAATTCCAGTTAGAACGTGACACGTGTCACCCGTCTGATTGGGCCATGTGTTCGCTTCTAGTATTTCACCACGTGGCACTCCTCTCGAGCATGGATGGTGGGGCCTAGACTGATGGATACATAAATAATTTAAAACATTGGCGAAGAATTTAACTAGATTCGACCCACGATAACTTGGTCACAATGGATGCATGGTGCCAGATCATGAAGTCTGGAGACTTGGTACTCTGGAGGAAAGGTGTTACAGTTAGCATTGAGTCGAGAACTCCTAAAGGCCTGAAGACTGGAGTTAATCTTGACTGTTGGTCCCAAAGGACATGTGGCGTCAGATTCCAAGGTCTGAATACTTGGTACTCTGGAGGAATTGTATTGTAGTTGGTTGAGTCAGGAACTCCTAGAGTTTGAAGCTATTTGTGGCCATTGCTTTGGATAGAGAGCGAGGACCATTGATCCCTCTCATGTTAGTTGCAAACTTCATGAGTTCGGAGTTCGGGAGATTGGAATTGTGGTGAGTTGAAAACACCTGAAGCCCGAAACTCTAAAGTGTGGAGTAAGTACCTGATGGTTTGGCGTCTGGTCATATTCATGGTCATATGATATCACCGCAGAAGGAAAAAGGGCTAGGGCCTGAAAGATGAATTTGGAAGCACGAGAAGCTTAGAGAAGCGCCCAAAATGTTAGGTGAGTTTGGACCTACAGCAGGTGGAGTGAGAAGTCCCGAAATTTCTTGGGTATCATCGGATTGGAACCTAACTTGGCACAGGGTCCCTTAAAGGATTCTGTGGGTTTTGAAAAGATCCTTGTTCTCTATTTCGAGCATGAGGAAGGAAACATAAGCCCGTGGATAAGGTTTTGGGGATCAACAAGAGCCTGAGAGCCAATTCGACTCCATCAAATTGATCGATCCTAGACTGGGAGGTCGCATAGCTCGGGAGGAAGAGGGGGTTTGCATCATAATTATACCAAGGGCCTATACAACCTTGACAACAAGCAAGAAGATTTTCAATCACAGATGATTGAAGTATAAGGTATGATCAATAACGATGCATTTACTATTTTAGTCGATTTAGGAGCTAGTCATAGCTATATAGATTCCAAGGTAGTGGAAATATTGAAATTTCCAAGAAGAAAGCATGGGGAATCTTGGCTTGTATAGTTGGCTATAGGAGCCAAGAGAAAAGTAATTGAGTTGGTTAAGTCAGGTCCAGTGGGCATGATTGGGCTGAGCACCAAGGCTGATTAGAACATCTTTCCTTTGGGTTCATATGACTATTAAATCGGTATGGATTGGTTGGACCAACAACATAATATCTTAAACTGGCATCACAAGGCATTCCCTTTCCTAGATAAAGAAGGAATATGAGAATAGTCCAAGGAATTCCCAGGGCTGTAGCTATAAGAGAAATTTCAGCAATGCAGTTGAAGAAATGTTTCAAAACAATGGATGTCAAATAATTCTATGCAGCTAGAAAAGGGGGCATATGTGCATCCTTACAATATGAATAGATATTGGATATGAAAGTCAAGTTTACGAATAGTAGTCAAAGAGAAGAGAAGGTACAAGAAACCTCAAGTACTAAGGTAGTCAGTTAGAAAAAGGGTGAAGTAGTTCAGTTCGAAAAACTAAATGGATGTTGAAGAATCCAAAGTCTATAAAATAGATTGATTGGAACTATAATTCGTCCAAGTATGAGTTGGATTAGTTGGATCCATGAAATAAATGAATGCTGAAGGTTAACATCATCTTAGTATTTGGCTGTAAATGAAAAAGCATCCAAGAGTGATTTGGCTAGAAAGTGCTCAGGTCACACCTAATCATGTACAATGATTACAGTGAGAGCATAAGAAGATTTCAGAATCTAGGATGAAGTGAAAAATATGAGAACAACAAGAAATATGATATAGGAAGAAAGAAGTTACTAAAATTGCTGTAGCAACAATTGAATTAGGGTTGGTTGAACAACCATACGCAAAAAGAGAATTCTTGCATGTTTGCAAGTGTTGCTGATGATGCTGCTGCATAGGAAAGGAAACAACATAAAGCTGAAGGGTTGGTCATAAGACTGACGAAGAGAGGCATGAAAATCTTCTACTACCATCATCTATTCAGGTAGCATCAAATTTATTAATGGTAGTCATGCATGTATGAGTTTTTATTACTCTTATTGCATAATTGCTGAAGGGAATTTAGGTAAGAATTTCCTCAACCAGAGTTATTTTATAAAATCACATGATTATATTATTTGAATGCATACCATTGGATGTGGTAAAGGCTGGAGGCCTGTATTAATTCAAAGCTTCTTAGCTTTTTGAATTCACACACTGACATAGTATCATGTCATGATAATTTGGTTATGAGGTAATAACCAAAGAATTAGAAGATAATAACTTGTTATAAGATTGGATGCCAACAAAGCTAGTCATGTATGAGACCAAGACATGGTTGGATATGGCAAAGTATGGATATGGAAAGGTTATGAAACACACAGGTACCAAAAGCTTCCTACATTTAAATAAAACTTGGACTGCAACCTTTTTGCTAACACTAATGAACACCACAGAATTATATTCTTGGTGTAGTGTTCAGGTCGAAAAGGAAGTCATCCAGTTAATTAGGAAGACAATAGGAAGTGTGTGGAGAATGTGTCAAGACATTGGAAAAAATTCCAACTTATGGATGGTGAGATACATGACTGAGATAAAGAGAATTACGTAATTCAATGCAAGGTGCATTGAATAAATATGAATTGAGAATTGCACCCATGCATAGTAAGTGATATAATTGTATACTTAAATGAAATTGTTGAATGTGTTTTGTAAGTACATGCATATACATTATTGCATGGAAATAATTGTTACTAGTAGCTGAAATCTTGTTAACTCATGAAGTTAAGGACATTTCAGAAGTTGTTAGACATTGCAACAATAAAGTTGCAAGTCAAGTAGTCACGTAAGCATTGACTACATAAAAATTTCTTGTTCAGAAAAAGAAGTAATGAACTTACAAATATTAATTATGAACAAGCTTATGCATAGAATGATAATTCATTCTATATTTAATAAAATTGTTTGGTAGTTGTGATTGGATTGTTAGGTGTAGGAAATCATGAATTGTAAAATGTTTTGTAGGCTGGTGAGCCAAGTGTTATAAGCTAGGAATCTTATGTGCTTATTAGGATGGAGAGCCTAGATGTTAAAGGCTAGGAGCTTGTTTTGTACATGTGAATATTCATATTATTAATATAAAAACATCACTGCGTGTAGACTGAACACGAAGAAAGAGTATGGGGGATTAAGTTCCACTATGTTGGTCAAAGGAGGAGGTTAGGATATTGGGGAAAAAGGGCTAAGCTTAAGAGATTAAAACCAAGAGAATAATATATAATTATTATTCTAAATGATGTAAAGAGGATATTAATTTATCCTAAGTTCCTTTGGGGAAAGGAACGAGTTCTGAGTGGAGAGGAACATGCTCTCAGAGAGCCAAGTGCCATCCAAGACGTATGCAAATTTATGGGGGCACTCTCATGATTCTCGTGATATTTTGACCATTCTAGCCATCCCTGGCCCCATTCACTCATGCACTGCGCAAGCACGTGGTCAACCATTTCCGCCATTGTTGAGTTCTTCAACCACCTGAACCTCTGCAACAAGCCTGAATTGATACCCTTGCGACACCTGTACCCCACGGGTTTCTTATGTATTGTTCCTTCATTATCGTCCCCCACCTCCAGTTGCTGTTGTTGCCATCACCATGCCTGTGTGTTGAGGAGAGAGAGTGAAGAAGTGGGTTTTTCAGGCCCATGGAGAGAAGAAGCAGGTTGTCAGGCCTATGAGCTACTCTCTCCAGGTGAGAGAGGTTGTTGTGGATTGAAGAATTAGGTTGTCAGGCCAATGAGAAACTCTCTCCAGGTGAGAGAGTGTGCTGAGGAAGTGAGTTCTTCTGGAGGGAGTCTGATAGCAACTACAAAGCTCTGATAATTCTTGATCCGACTTGTTGCTAAACCTCGGAAGGGAGGTGGAACAACCAATGGAATGTGTGACAATGAAGGTGTATAATCCTGGGGTGGGACAAGCATGTGAGGAATGAGAGTATATGAGCGGTGGGCGTAAGTGGATCCTTGGAGGAAATCCTTCCTATTGTACTGTGCAACTTCCTGTTGTCCCTACCTAGCCTAGGAATCCCTTGCCCAATGGAGTTTAGTCCCAGCTCGGGGGTGACCCTGCTTAGAGTGCTGAGTAGTGTGGTCTAAGGCTGGGAGGCTCGTGGAAGGTATGCACACAGTCGTTGCACCACAATTAAGAGATAAGTATAATATATGTGCTTAATGGTTAAATGATGTATTTTAGTGCATGTCTGTGATTCTTGTAATAATATCATGTGTTTCACTGCATGTATGTTTTCATGCTATCTCTATTTATTTATGTTAAGTTTATATGTGATTTATTCCGCAAAGAGCTCTATCTTCCATTTCCCAGTAGTTCTATGTCTGGGCATGGACAATTTTAATTGCCTATAACAGAGCTTGAGATCGTGTGTGTCTGAGGTAGCGTGCCTCCGACCTACTAAGGAGCCAGGGGATGTTAAAAAATGGTATCAGAGAAAAATATGTTTATGAAGTGATGTTGCCCGAACTGTTGGAGGTCTGGGACATTACATGTATGCACGGTAATGTCAGTGTAACTTCTGCTTGCTTGCATGGTGATTTCCGTACTGGCTGTTTTCCTTTTCTTTTTGCTGTCCCTGTCAACAACCCTGCTTTTTGTTGCACATCTTCTTCTTCTTCTGCATCAAAATTCTGTTGACTAGTGACATCATCTACCTGAACCTCTTCTTCCATCTGCTGTGATGGTTCTGCAACATGCTGCTGCGCTGCTTCATCCTGTGCCCTAAGATCATCTAATTTTGCTTTCTCATCATCTTCCCCATTCAATTGTTGTGGTGCTCCTACACCAAACTACTGTGTAGGGTTTTGTTCTTCGACCTTTGAATCAACATCCATTTTCTCAGTCACTGGTTCTTGTTCTTCAACAATGGTTGGGCTAACTAGTTCATCAACGGGTGATGGGATCAAATCTACCTCGATGAATCCCTTTGACTAGATAGAGTTTTCTGCAGTTTCTTGCTCCTGTGTGGTGTTTTGTGTCTTCCTTGCAGTTCAAATGGGAGTTCCGACCTTCGATGGTGCCATTCTTCTAACTTCTTCTCAAGTTGTTTCTAAATCCTCACTGAGTCTCCTTGAAATCTCCTGCTCATGCTCATCTTTCTTCCTTGGATCTTGTTTTCTCAATGGCACACTGAGTCTTTCCTTGCAAGTTTTCTGCTTTTATAGTTCCTATCATAAATGCTTTGTCATGCTTGTACTTTTCTGCTCATCGCCTTTTTTCCTTTTTCTCGTCGCTCTGCGTTTTTTGTCTAGTCATGTTTCTTTGACACGCAGTATATTCTTGTTTTGTCACACCACTTACTGTCAGTCGTGCACTGTATCATCTAACTCTGCATGCAAAACCACTTAGCTATCTACTTCATCTTTTTGTAATTTTTCTTCTTTTTCAAAATTTTTCTTCCTTTTTCTTCTTTTTATATATATTTTTTCTTTTCCTTTTTCTTCTTTTAACTCCTACTATATACACTATGTACAAATCTACTTCTTTTCACTACAAACACTGAGGGTTAATTGGTCGAGTGTCCCTATACAATTTCAATTGACTTCCATTCACTAATCCTTGCATCTCCTTGCCTGTTAAATCCTGTAGCTGCACAACACCTCCATCTGTGACAAGCTTTATCCCATATGGCCCTAGCCAATGCATCCTGAACTTCCCTCGGTGCTGCAAGTATTTGGTGTCATAGAGGAGAACCAAATCTCCTTCCTTAAATTTCTTCTTCTTGATATGTCTACCATGCTAAGATTTATCCTTTGCTTTCTGTACTTCCTGATGGAAACCAACTACAATCCCGTCTTCTTCTAATTCCATGAGTTGTGCTAATATTTCTTGAGATGCGCCTCTTTCTGTCATGTTTTTAATAGATGCAATGCATAGAATAGGTATAAAATACTCCAAAGGGACTACTGCTTCCTGTCCATACACCAATCTGAAAGTTAATTTCCCTGTAACATTCTTGCAAGTAGTTCTATAAGCCCATAATATTGTTGGCATATTCAAATCACAATCATCCATGTTTACATTACAAATATTAGTTAGGGAATTCTTCAATATCGTTTTAAATGCTTCCACTATTCCATTAGCCTAAGGATGGTATGGAGTG
>ML783828.1:73086-91470 GCA_009831015.1 Picea engelmannii | reverse complement strand
TGGATGATATCCTCAGATCTTACAATACATATTTATACTACAAAAGAGAGTTAAACCCCATTACATCAATGACCAAAACCCTAACCCTAAGTGGATTAGGTTTGTCCACATTCCAACTTCTTGCGTGTGGTTGATCCACGTCCTTCTTCTTTTTCTTTAACTTTCTGATTCCTCACGTTGCTTTTCCTTAATCTTTGGCAAGCACTCCTTTTCTGATCCCTTTCTCAACTGCTTCCTTGATTTCCATGTTGTTCCCCAAAATGGCCCGTGCCAACACCATGCAATCTGGAAATTTCCTTCATGTAAATTTCTGCAATATTAGTTGATGTATGAGTCATTTTTATGGGAACAAAATGATCAGCCTTTGTCAATTTATCCACCACTAACATGATTGAATCATGTTGTCTTGTTTTCCTAGGCAATTTAGTAATAAAATCAATGGTTACCACTTCCCATTTCTTCTCTAGAATTGGTAATGACTATAGTAAACCTTCTAGGTGTCTATGTGAAACTTCCATTCTCTAACATTCCATACACATGTCAATGTAATCAACAACATTCTTATTCATTCCTGGCCAAAACTATTGGCTTCTTATTTCTGTATCTTTTCTGGTAACCGGAATGTTCAACATATGGAACATTATTCATTTCTTTTAATACTAAATTCCTAATTTCTCCAGAACTAGGAACACAAATTTTGTTTTTATGCATAAGTACTCCATCTTCTTTCATCTTATATTCTTTAAATTTTTGTTGTACATTTTCCTGATATAAGATTTCTTTTACCTGTAGGTAATTATAGCATGTAACAACAACATCTACAATTTGAACTATAAATACCAATGATTATCACATGCATACTATGTACCCTTCTGTTGAGTGCATCAACAACTTTATTTTCTTTTCCTTTGATATGTTTGATGTCAAAATCACACTCACATAAAAATTCCAGCCATCTTGTCTACCTGGCATTTAAAGTAGGTCGATCAAAAAGATATTTCAAATCACTATGGTCTATCCTTAATTCAATTTTATTCCCCACTATATAATTCCTCCACATCTTGAATGCATGAACTATGGCAACAAACTCCAAATCATGTGTGGCATAATTTCTCTCACGTTTTTTGAGATTTCTAGACTCATAACTAATGACATGTCCATTATGAGTGAGGAATTCACCAAGTCCTTATTTGCATGCATATGTGCATACCACAAAATTTTCATTTGGGTCAATAATCTTCAAAATAGGCGCACTGGTAAGTAATTCTTTCAACACATTAAAGTTTTCTTCACACTTTGCTGTCCATTGAAACTTGATTCCCTTCTTTTGTAAATAAGTGATGGGATGAGTAATTTTAGACAATCATGCTGTAAATATTCTATAGTATCTGAATAATCCCATGAAATATCTAAATTCTAAAACATTCTTTGGTTCTAACCATCTTCTAATGAATCCAATCTTCTATGGATCCAATGCTATACCTTCCCATGAAATAATGTTCCCCAAATAATAGATCTTCTCTTGGTGAAAGGAGCACTTGCTTAGTTTGGCATACAACTGATGTTCCCTTATAAATTTCATCACCAATGTAAAATGATGGTTATGTTCTTCTTCTGACTTGGAATAGATAAGTATGTTATCCAACAACACAATGATAACATTATCCAAATAATTTATGAATATGCCATTTATTAAGCACATAAAGATAGTTGGTGCATTGGTCAATCCAAATGGCACCACTACAAATTCATAATTCCCATACCTAGTTCTAAAAATTGTCTTACTAATGTTTTCTTTCTTGATTCTCACCTGGTAATATCTTTATCTCAAGTCTATCTTTGAAAATATCTTTTCTCCTCTTAGCTAATCAAAGAGGCCATAAATTCTAAGTAGAGGGTATTTTTTCTTCACAACGGCTTTATTTATCCATCTAAAGTCAATGCAAAATCTCAACGTTCCATCTTTATTTTTAACAAAGAGTATTGGTGCTCCCCAAGGTGAATGACTTGGGCATATGTAACCTTTCTTCAACAATTCTTCTAGATGCATCTACAATTATTTTTAATTATGGAGTACTCATTTTGTAACGAGTTTTTGATAGTGGGGCAACTCACGACACTGAATCATAGAGAAATCTATATCCCTATTTGATGTTAATCCTGTTATATATTGGAATACATCCTCAAAATATTGCAATACTGAATAATTTTCAAGACTTGGCCCTTTGGTATTTTCTGGATCCTCCACATGATCTACATGCAATTGACATCCTTTCCTAAAATTTTCTTCAGTTGTAAGGATAAAATATCCTTTATATAAATGCGTCTTGGAATTCCTTTCACAATGCTCTATTTTCCTTTTTCATTAAGACATGTAAATGTCTTGTTATGGCAATCTATGACATCATGATGCTTGTCCAACCAATCCATTCCAATTAGGATATCATAATATCCTAATGGTATGATATTCAGATCAACATTAATACTCTCTCCATTCATATTTATTGGACTATCTTTGACAGTCTCATTGATTCTTCTTTTGGTTCTAGTGGCTATTTGAACCAAACATGATTTTTCAAGCTTACTTTTCTCCAAATGAAATCTATACACTATTTTAGGATCAATGTAACTATGGATTGCTTTTGAATCAATTAAAATAGAAACATGTTAATTATTGATCTTACTTCCACTTCGATCATATGGGATTGGTGTTTTGCTTGCCGATCTTTTATGTCTGCATATATTCTTGTATCATTTCTGCCTATGTATTCTATTGTAGTAGCCGCTTGGATGTTGTGTAATGTCCCCATATTCTATTCTCTGTGAGGGAAATCCTTGTACATGTGATATTATTTACATCCCCAACATTTTATTGGTGGTATTCTCCTTTTTCCCAAGGAGTCATCCCTCTTAGATTCATTCTTAGTAGGATGATCTTGTTGATTTGTATTAGGACTGTTTATGTTGAAAGGAGGTTTGAATCTCTTCCTTCTCTGATCATATTTCTCCTTCTTCTTATCCTTCCAAGTTTTCTGCAAATATTCTCATTCCTTTCCTTGCTCATACATGTACTTATCTATTCTAATGGCCTCTGTCAAAGTTCCAGGATCATCATATTGAATCTTATATTTATAGAAATATGGCAGTCCACTTAGAAATGTATGTATCTTTACCTTTTCATCCTTGATAAATCCCACATACTTTAGAAATGCCAAGAACTTATTTTCATATTCTCCCATGGTCATGATCTCCAACCCGAATTTAAATAACTCTTGCATATTCTTTTCATAATAGTGCTATGAAAGATAATCCTGTTGAAAGTATTTCTTCAACTACTTCCAAGTGATCCTACTCTGATTAATGTGCTCAACTTGCTTCAACTGATCCCACCACATAGCAAATTTTCCATGCAAATAGTATATGACAATCCTAACTTCTAGGTTAGATGAGTAGTTGTGCAACTGAAAACACTTTTTGATTCCAAGAAACTAGGCTTCATTATCATCTTCCTGTTCTCTTTCACCATCAAATGATGGTGGCTTAATATTCCCAAGCTCTCCTTGCAAACTGTCCAACTCATATCTTCTTCTTTGATGCCTAACATGAGACATTTCTAGACCACTTCTTGAATCTTCTATGTATAAAAATTCTTGGTTGATTCAGAAGGTGACTGATGTCTATGATTTCCACTAGCACTTCTTGAGTGACTAGGTATTTTGCAGTTATCTTTTCTTTCAGGATGTTTTCCTTCTTCCTCATGTCTTGAGTTTGATCCATTCTTTGCTTGCCTCTGCAATTGATTTAGGATTTGCATCAATTGAAAATTTATTTGATTATGCTCCTCCCATTCTCTCATTATATTCTCCTTGTCAGCTCTATAACTCTACACTTACATTTTGAGACTTCTCATAGTCTCTAACACTTATGTTGGTTCCACCCCACTCTTATGTCCATTAGATTCTGTTTCAACATTACAACACTTATATTTTAGCCTTTGGCTTCTCTCTCATGACTGTAGGCTCCCCATGCATCCTCCATGACTATGATATGAAATCCTAGGCTTGAACTGATATGCTTATACCTCTAATTATTCAAAATGTGCAAGCAACCATTTTTGTTAGAATTGTATATATTATAGAATTTTTGTCAATTAATGCTATAGGTCCTTTTTTTTTCTCAATTCATAAAGAACTATATCATAATTATCCAAATTATAATAATTCCAGGTTTTTCTCCTCTGCTTAATATTTCCAATAACTATTCTTATGCCCCAATCTAATCTCTGAGTTGAAAGTTATGGCTTCCTGAAAAATCTAGTTTCATCCCATTTGAGCATTTTCTCCACTGGTGCAATTTTACTAGAAGGCCAACTTCTATCAACTACAAAAGAAAATACATCAAGAAACAATAAAATTTATGTATCAGGAACTGATAGTACTCATGATGGAAACACACAACAACCTTCAAATTATAAATATATTGCTGCACTAAGATTCTACAACATTCCATAATTTGCAACTTTGTGATTTTTACAAATTTTCTAGACAAAAAATTTAACAAAACTGTCTATCTCTCAATCTGTGAACTTCTGGAAAAACTTCACTAAACAAAATTTATTTGTCTTGGTGATTATATAAAATGTTGAGAAAATAAAATTTTCCAATTTTGAGATCTGGGATCACATTTCCTCCTATGAAAATCCCCAAAATCCCTAAAAAGTGGTTTGGAGTAGTGGATTTTGGCCTATTTCATCATCCTATTTCCAAACCCCTTAGTGTTTCTCCAATTCCTTCACTTTATATTTTCATGTATTATTCTTTTTGGTCTCTCTCCCAAAATTTCAACTTAATCTGGGTCCGAGTCACTGATTTGGACTCTGATCTTTAAAAATCATTGTTTTGAACTTTATGAAAAAATCATGCAGAAATTTCATGTGGCCCTCACTGGCACTTTTGTAACCCTCCTTACTACAAAAAAATCCCAGAAGTTTCATCTCAATATGACTTAATCTACTCCACTTATATAAAAAATAAGAAAATGGCTCCATACCTTTTTTTTTTGAAACATAGGCTATCGTATGCCTATGTTTTTTTGAAACATAGGCTATCATATGACTATGTGGAAATATACTAACGTGGCTATTGATGTGGCATCATGATTCCACATGACACCCTGATTAGATACCATGTCACCCTCTTCGAACCCCTAGCCCGCCCCATCATCCTCTTGTCATCCTCCCTCTCTCTCTTCTTCCCTACCTTTCTCTTCAATATAAAATAAATAATTTTTTAAATTAATATGAGACACACCGGTATCGAATGACACATGGCACCACTGCAGTGACCTGTGTCACGGGTGGGGTCCACCTACACACCTTACCTCTGACGTGCAACCCATCCCCACCCCAGATCTAACAATGAAGATCAGGGGACGATCAATGGTCCACAATGATTTCACATCACCAAATGGATCGAGGGTTAACGAACCTCTACGACGTGATACCAAAAAATGTCCATGAAATGTGGTGCATTCCCATTGGTTTCACATTGCCAAGAAATATTTCGAAACAACTCTTCCAACCATATGATACCACTTACCTCCCAACTCCAATACCACTCATGTTATCGGGCCGTTACTCCACCGATATCCCCACCATGGTGGGTTACCACCCCGCCACCCTATAGCCGTGGCCTGCCATTGTGCCACTAGTCTGCCACTATGGCCCTATCATGTCACTACCACATCACCTACCATGTGGCCTCCACATCATGCTGATGTCATCATATGAAAAAATTCCCAAAAATTTCCATTATTCACAAAAAATCATAGTTTCAAGAAATGACATTCAAGTGCCCCAACACCCACTGCTTCGGCCTCTACAAAAATCACAATTGTTTTGACCTGCAATTTGGCCCATACATCCCAAGCACTGTAATCGATGCTCTGATACCAATCTGTGACATACCTGTCACCAACAAACCAAAATATTTTCCTTGATGACAATATGTAATGTACCCATCACCAACAAACCAAAATATTTGCTTGGATATCAATCTTTAATTAATAAAGAAGTATGAAACCATCACATGCAATTAACAATAACATGTTATTTTAGTTTCTCCTTTGGCTTTGTTTTCATTATTGGCAACTGTAAAAAGAGGGTCGTGAGAATCTTCTCATCACCAAACTTTGAGATTCTTCCAAGTTCTTTGAAGGGGGATATTATGGGATTTGATATAAAGGTTCAAGAATGTCTTGAATAGCTTGGGAGATAAAATCTATGAAATTACATATGTTGGTTTCTTCCTTGAATTGAGTAGGAATTCTCTAAGCTCATCTTCATTGAACAATTACTTCATTAAAATTGGGTAATGCATTGATTTTATGGGCATAATTACGAGTCAACCTTCAAAAATATTGAAACTCTTTGGTTGGAATGACACACTGATCATCAATTTCTAGTGGAGGTTGGATTTTAGATTGTAGGTTAGTTTCAAAAATAAGATCAGGTTTGTCTTGTAACAATATCACATTTTCGAATTGAACTTCACTATCTTTGAAATTTGGTTATTGATTTATTTTAGGCACTTCTGCATGTAAGTCCACTTCATTCACTAGATGACCAGGATACAAGTTATAGTTGTTCCCATGAGAAAAATATCCACAAAATCCACACCATTTATCTACCATAAAAAGGTGGTGGCCCTCTTTCTAGTGCCAAAATGTTGACATGGGAAAATGATCCTTGTGAATTTGGGAGGAAAAACAAATCTCGAAGGTAATTTGAACTGAATTGTTTCACTACACTATTTAGTTATTATGTTGGATAGTGGTTGATTTTATTGGAGCTTTGGGGATGATAGGCTAAGAACCTGAAAGGTTTCATAGAACTAGGAAATTGGATAGGCTCCTAGTTGGATGGGAGGTTAAATCCAGTTTGCGAATTATTCAATGGGATTGCAGTACACTTGGGCATTTCCAATCAAAGTTAGAGGCATTTTACTTTATTTAATTCATATATTTCTACTTGAAATTAAATGAATAAACTATTGAAAAATAATTAGTTATCAGTTTAATAAGATTATTTTTAAATGCTTCAAGTTTATCTTCCTAGATACAAGTTAATTGATATGGATTATTCTTTGACAACCATAACAAATGATTTATTTTTCCTTTTCCTCAATTACAATTCAACAATAACTAAACTAGAAAACTTGAACATTGTGAGCTAGTGATATTAAGCATATTGAAATAGAGTAATGGAAACAAGGATTAGATAGATTAAATTGTTATGCCTTGTTTATGATATAAACCCTGAAGGGTGATACATATGATACCAGAGCCTTTGTTTAAAAATTGGATACTTAAGGGCCATCTCATTCTTTATAATTTCTTTTAGTGCAAAACAAGAATTTGTTAGCTTCCAAAATAAATGAGGACTTTCATAACAAAAATTTAATCAGAACATAAATTTATTGGAAATAAAACCCATTTATTGTGAAGGAAAGCTTGAACATCTACCTCAAATAAAAATAGGTATAACACATAATTGGAACTATGTTCCATAGTACAACTCATAAAAGAAGCATCAAGATTATGTGAAGGGTCTCCTTAAATTGAAATTTAGATGCATGTAGCCTTCGTGCTTTGGGGTGTCGAGAAGTTTTTTATTGTTTTTTCTTGTAGAACCCATTCCTACAAAATATGTGACAAGAAACAATTATAGTGGATATTATGGAGAAAACCAACACTAACTACAAAGAGAAATTATAAATAGAATTAGGGGATATTGAGAAACAAAAACAAAAGAGAAATTTATGGATTTAGATTTATATCCAAAAAAATATAGCTCTCTCTCTCTCTCTCTCTCTATATATATATATATATATATATATATATATATATGTATGTATGTATGTATGTATGTATGTATGTATGTATGTATGTATGTATGTATGTAGTTTTGGAAAACACACAAACACATATACATGCATGTCTAGTGATGAGACTAAGTGTCATTTAATTTTAAATTGTGAGTTCACAAAACAGGTTATGGGGGACCTAAAAAGTATGAAAGGCATAAGGGAGGCCTAGTCTAGAAAAAATATCGGGGGGGGGGGGGAACTAAAAAGATGGTGTGCAAATCCAATCAAAAAACATTTCAGGGCATTACATAGCTTGGGAAATATGAATTGCAATAAATGACAAAATCTTTGAGAAAAGGACCATCTCTTCAATCCAATGTACTATACAAGGGTAACATATTCTATTTTTATATAAACAAAGTAAAGCTCCAAAGCCTCTCCATCAAATATTTGAAGAGGTAATAGACAGGTCAAAATCCCTATGCTTACTTCGATGGAGCATCACAAGGCAATCCATACCTAGGAGGACAAGGTGGTATCATATTCATTACTAGTTCACATTCAGTTAGTTTCAAAGCACGGATATGCTATGGATCCAATAATGTGGCTATGTTGCGGACCTTGAAATTAACCCTTACCATGGTATCTAAATATGACTTGAATAATTTACAAATATTTGGAGACTCAAGGCTAGTAACAAACTGGTTTAACAATGAATTTAAGATGAGGGATTTCACCCTATAGCCTCTCTTTGAGGAAACTTGGATAATTTTGGAGGGTTTCACACATGTTAATTTCTCCAGCATATTTCGAGAAAGGAATCATAATATTAATACTTTAAAAAATGAAGGCATTCTTCTGGCTCCTGGGATGTGGCTGGTGCATGAAGACAAAGTTGGAAAAATTTCAGATTATTCTCATAACATTTTTCTTTGATATTTTTATCTCCATGTAATCTTTCTAGTTTTTTCTAATAATTATCTATTCTACTTTTGTTTTTGATAAAACACATATGGAGGATTGTACAAAGGAATTGTTATGTTAGTTTTATGACTGAGGAATATAGGTCTAGGTCACATGTTCTTAGGATGGAAATAGTATTTTTAATATTTTTATGTTGATTTATGGGCATTATTATGTCTTTTTTTAGTCTTGTGAAAGGATGTAAGAATGTTCGAGAAGCATCTACTCAATGTGATTTTGCTCTTCTATGAATAAAATTGTGATTTTTGTTATTAATTTTTTTGTTTTTGTTTTTCACACACACACACATGTATAATAATAATATTTAAACAAAATAATTAAACAATAAACAACAAATTAAATAAAAATAAAAATAAAAACAATATATTATTATTACTTGTTTGTTCTATTGGGGTGCATGACACTATGGTCGTGCAACCCATAGGGGTTGTAGGCCATGGTAGCCATGGTTGATACTCAAGTAGGAAGTTGTGACCATGCCCAAGGGTGGGGGCAAACCATAGAACTAGAAGGGTTCGTGCCCCTTAACACCTACAACCCTTAGTTTTCAAAATAAAGGATGCAATGACCTAACTTGTGACCTTTAAACAAGAATCCTGCATGTAGAGGAAGAATAAAGGTGGGGGGGGAGGCTATGCCATTGAGGAGATGACCCGAGAAGAGGAAGAAGGGTTGTGCCCTTGAACATGCAAGTCACGATGATATAAAAGAGGATCAAGCCCTAAATAAATTACCCATTAGAAAATAAAAAGGGCCAAGCCCAATTCTAAATGCAAGAAGCTCGAACGTAGAGAAAAAGGAGGGGATTGACATCTTAGTATTTTTGAAATTTACAAATAAAAGAGAAGAAAACTAACTCTACAAACAAATGATAAGAATGGAGGTTAGCAAGCCAAATTCATATTAAAAAAAATAGAAGCAAGAAAGAGGCAAAGGGTGAAGGATCCTCACCATTCATTGCCATCCCGTCGTCCAATATTCAGACCCTCAAACTCCACAAGCATATAGAAAACCCTAACCTATGAAGAAGAGAAAAAGAGGGAAACTCAGGGAGAAAATAATAAAATGAATGAGAATGAAGGAGTGTGGGGGTTTTGTTCCTACACTTTTCTTTTAAATTATTATTTTAATTAATTTGTGGGAAATGGGAGGTAGAGGCATGTTGACCTCATGCAAAATCCAAAAAACACCTAAGTAAGTTAATTACATATATTACCCTTAGGCAAAATTTAATTTAAAGTTATGGGAAATGATTTTTGTTATAATTGTAACACACCTGACCCCCTAATCATCACTTAGGTGGGTGGGATGTTGATTTTCCTTTTCTTTTCTCATTGATTGCTATCAGATTCACCAATTGTTTAAGTGAGGACTTCTCTTATCAGAATTTAAGCTATATCAACTCTTAACAACTCACATTGAAGTTCCTCCATAGGATTTACTGAGGCCACCAGTTCCTAAACACCCTCAATTGAACGACTATATTTTCTCCTCGCACTTGTATCAATGCTCTAGGGATATTCAGATTCATTCCCATTGGAATTCCCAACCATCTAGGTTGATCTATTTCTCCGATGGTAATATCCTGATAGAACATCCTCTAGAATCCAACAAGCATCGAACCTGGGGTTCCAACGTCTATGATTTCGTCGGAGTCTCCACCCACTCGATAGTTACACTCCACTTGAATGTCCATCCCACATGCTAACAAATGAGACCTGGGAAATCTACAATTGAGATTAAATATCACCCATATACCAATCAACACTATTCCTTCATTCTCAGATGTAACATCCCCTTTGTTACATCATATAAGTACTTGAGAAATAGTAAGAGATATCTTTTTTTGAAACATTAATAAACATCAGTAGAACAAGAGAAACATTATAGTAACATACATCAATAATACACATTCTATTTCTTTCATTCCATTGCACAACTAGAATTAGATACTACTTAAAGCATGAAGGATCTGCCACATCACATAAGATGAAATACAAAACTACCCACCCAACCTATCTTGCAAGGTTAGGACTTCCATGACACATAATCAATTCTCAAGTCTAGGATTCGTTCGATTGATCTTGACCATTTAAGTTCTCAAGACTGGCGACTGTTCTAAGGAACAATGAAGTATCTAATTCCCATAACTTTATCTATTTCAAAGTTCAACTATAAATCTCAACATTCCTTTCTGCAAATTATTCAAAATAACACAAAGAATCTCGTATCTTAGTCATCACCTCATAATACCATGTATGATATTACAAAATAACTCATAATATTACTAATTAAAGGCTAGGAAGAATTTCAATAGAATCATGACATAAACTTAACAATAAAAACCAGAGTCCCTTAATAACCATCTATCATTTGTGACAGTTTCAAATTACTTAATTTTTCCTCAAATACGTGTGACACCCTACATGGTACAACCAAGTATATAGATATCTGATCTACATCACGATTTAAAAAGGAAAGGAACAAAAGAGAAAAGCTCTTAACACAGGTAGAAACCATAATCTTATTCTGCACCTTGTGAACCAATTTGAGTTTAAGTTCTGTAAGAAGCTTGAAGCTTCTCTTCTAGTATCACAGTGAAACACTTCAAGAGTTAACTCTAGAAGTGCGTAGATGGCTCCTTGAAGCCCAAATTTCAAAATATACAAAACCCGAAGTGCAGAGAGAACCTCTCAAGTCGGGCATAGGTCATAACCTTCAAAAGTACAAGCTTATGAGAGACAATGCAAACTTTACACAGGGGAGGCGCAAGCGTGAACTCAACAGTTAGAGTCCAGAGCTTAGGAGGGACAACGTGCATAGTTCAAGAGAGAAAATCAAGAGTTTGAAATCCCTTGAAAGAAAAATTAGTGGACAGGATCTGATTGTGAGGAGTTGGAATCCCCACGATCGTCCGATCAGACAAAATATGTGCACTCATTAAAACCTTAAGACGTTTGGGCTTCATCACTTCGACAGATCTGAGTTACTTACTTTAAGAGAGCCATGAAGCCCGAATTCGCAAAGTGAAACTACACCCTAGATCGGTGAGTGAAAACTAACTGTTGGATCTGCAAGAGTTTATCCATTCGACAAGTTGGGTTCCTAGCTGTTCAAAAAAAAAGGACCCCAAAGCCATGAAGTCTTGGAGTAAAGGTCGGTCATTTATCTGGCGATCGTTCATGGGCCATTATATCTACAAGCCTTTGTTTTTTGGAGGTTCGGTGATTTGGCACTTCGACATAAATAGATTCATGAAGTTAAAGGTTAAGGGACTCCCAGAGTCCCGAAGTTCGGAGTAAATCCTTATCGTTAAGCACTAGGTGCACGTGTTTGTAGATCCTAGTATTAAGAATTTGACCATTCAAGAGGTGATGAAGTTGTTTAAGTGTGAAATGTCCCAAACTCCCGAAGTTGGAGTGAATCCTGACCGTCGTTGATGGTAAATCCATGACCATCATATATGGGGGTTCGACCTTCATGAATTCGTATGGAACGAGAGTTTCAATAGATAAAACTCCCAAAGACTGGAGCCTCGGAGTTTCTTATGGCCGTAGATTTGAGCGAAGTGTGAGAGCCATTGATCTCTTAGTTATTTGAGATTCATCTCTTCGAAAAAGTTAAGAGGTAAATGAAAAGGATTACGAAGACCCCGAATTTTCGAACTTCTGGAGTAAAATTCATTTGTAAATCTATCGACCGATTAAAGATCATTAGATCTGTGAGCCTTAGTCCTTTAGAGGTTCGACATTTCAACACTTCGGAGGAAAAAGAGTTGTAGTTGCAAAAGTGAGAAAACTCTCGGAGTTACGAACTCTAGAGTAAGAGACAACTGTTGATTTTAGGAGGAGTGTAAGCCGTTAGATCTCTGAGCTCTTTAGCAGTTCGACGATCTGAGTAAAACAATGTAAGGTTGTGAAAGCGGGGAAAACCTTGAAGTCCGGAGTTCCGTAGTGAATCTCCACTATAGATTCTCGCGTGAGGAGAAAATCCCCCAACCATTAGATTAAGATGATAAAATTTAACGAAGGAGGGTGGTAGGGCAGGGTAACCTACAACTGTCGGTCAACTCAACTTTTGACCGAATTCGGCCAATTAATACTTCGGGAGAAAAGGAGTGTAGGAGTTTAAAAACCTCCGAGCACCGGAGTCTTGGAGCTCCGAATAACACCCTTTTTCCAGCACTGGGTTCTATCCCCTAGTCATATTCCTAAATTTTTGAGAAAAAGAGCTAACGCCTAGCAATAAAAGTAAGTAAAAAATCCCGAAAACCATGGATTTAGCTTCAATACACAAACATTTATGCTACAAGTGCTTTAGATCCATCAATAATTTCGGCAGAGTAAAAACTCGACATAAATTCAAAATTAAACAAATTAACCGAAATTCAGGGGAACCCACCATACATCAGAATTGAGTTATCGTAAGCTTTAACATGAATATGATACCAGTTTCGGATATAAAATACAATTCGTCGGAGATCCCATCATATGAATTGGATTAGGATTTAAATAGAATTCAACAAGGGACTTACGATACAAATCAGAACTAAACCTCAAATGACCAACAAACAATACATTGATAACGTCCTAACATAATCCCACTTAAAAAATCTGATCAAACATATTTCAGGTAAGGATGAAAATATAGACTTAAACATAAGCTATATGTAATATAAAATTTACACTAAACAATGAGGATCAAACTGATCATACATAGTTATGAAAACGTTCGAAATTTACTGTGAAGATTTAAAATATAACATTGTAACTATTATTCGTTTGTCAACAAACATAACACTTGACATTCCGACTTTCCAATAATTCTATAGTGACTCTATCAATATACTGTACTGATACTCTCGTAATATAAATAAATTCAACTTATAAAATACCAGAAACCAATGAAACGTGTGTGTTGAATATGTCCTTTAAGACCTTGTGCTCCTTCCTTTCCTTCGCTTTCTAATCACTGAGACTTCACCAGTACCTCCCAACCAACACTAGGGGTACGCTTCTCCCCCCTTAGCCCCCCAAGCTGCAAAGGGACCAGACACAGAAAAACCAATAATATAGCTCCAAGAATTTCCCTTAAAAGGAAGAGCTTCCACTCTCTTACAAGATTGGTATCCCAACTCTCATAAGTAAAACACAGTCTAATAAAAATTTTGCAGCATAACCATGCTCATAAAAATCATCCCTTTTTCCTCCTCCAGAATTTGTTCTTATAAACTTTTCTTCATTGACACATGTCTACATGCACAAATAATTAACTTTTTAGTAAATTTTAAATTGGATTACTCACTCACACACTTGTCACAATCTCCCCAAGTTACACCAACAATTACCAATTTTATTTTAATTAAAAATGTCAAAAACCCTCACACCTCAATGTGTTCCTATTTTCACTCCTAGGTGTCCCATTATTCCCCATATTCTCATTTAAGGAGCGTTCCCTAACAAGATCTTATTTAGAGGTTAATTAGGACTCTTCTTCTAGTTAGACTAGTGTAGTTTGACTCTAGATTCTATTCTATGTACAACCAACCTCTCAAGTTATTATTTGTTTAATTTAAATTTCCTTTTTATCAAATTCATGCACACATGTGCATTTTATTAAATCTTTATATTTTACCACCCCTTTTCCTAGTATTACATTTAACCCCACTTTAATATTTTAGATAGTTCCCAAATCAAACTTAGACTTAGGTCAAATCTTAGACTTAGGCTTTGACTCTTGTTAGGTTTCTCAACTAATAATTTATCATTTAATTAATTAGTTAATCCAACAAGGTCTAAATAATTCAATGTTTTCTAGGGCACCTAGATTTATTGACTTCTAGTTTTAAATTACGTGACGTGCCCTTCAAGACACACCTCCATGCTCTAAGGGTGCCACTCACCTTAGACTTGTTTTGGAAGTAGTCCAACCCTTGGAGTCAATATTCCACTCATTCGAACTCGTGAGAGACTAAGGGATTCTAAGGAATAAGGACTCCACCTTATTGCACGCTCCTTAGAAATATTTATGAGCGATTGTCTCAGTCTACCCTCACGACATCGTGGACCTCTCGAACTAGGTAATAGTTAACGTACAGTTCAAACCACAATGGGATTTCTAGTAGGATGTGACATGGAATCTGCCACACCTCTCCCTCAATGTTTAGTTTCTGTGCATGGCCCCTCTACTCCTTATGTGAGTTGGATTAACAAGCATCGTCAAGCTTGCATCCACTGACAAAAACACTGTCAATAATTCCATAAACATAAATCATACTATAATCATCATACATCATATGTGCGTGAAATTAAATACTCAATAAATAAAATCCACTCCTTGACTCAATCCGGAATCTAGGAGAATTCATCGATGCCATTCGCATCCTTAATCTGTCACGTGTCCTTCACACTCAGGATGACTCGTCAAAAGCATCTGTCAATATATACATCAATATAATCAATAATCCATAACACCTCAACCTCATCATATATTACCCATAATCTGAATGAAAACACAAAGTACCATACCCAGATCACTTGCAAGTAAGTGTCCTCAAAGAATAAGTCAATAATAGTGTGCTCAGTTAGAGAGGGATCTTACATCAGAGTCCCTCCACCTCAAAGTGTCTCCTCTATGGCTCCATGAACTACTCCAAGTAGCTCACTCCGAACACACCCTCTTCGACGGATCAAATGATCCTCGTTGATCTAATATGATAGACACTGTGAGCTTCAAGATCACAACCAATTTCATATTAAGGATCTCAAATCCTCCTCCTCGGAGTGATTCTTGACAGATCAAGTGGATGGGATTTCATAGAACACCTCACAGAGGATCTATGGTCCTCAGAGTTCGTATAGTTGGAATTCTATTTCATCTCTCCTTCTAGACCTATGATGACCCCTCTTATGATAACCTCACTACTGGATCCAATGGTCCAAAGTTCTCCCAAGTCAATATCCATTAGATCGATGATCCTCATTGATTTAGGGATCTCCTCATCAGAGTTCAAATACAACCTTACTTTATTTACCCCAAAAGTAGCATCATTTGACCAACAGTCCAGATCGACTCACTTAGACGAATCAATGACTGCGAATCCACCCACCTTAAAAGACTAGTTTCCTCCAGGGTAACATTTTCAATCTAGACTCAAACCTTTCAAGGCTTCTTCTAAGTCCTACCTAGGGCTCTACTAACTCTCAAGAGTTTGAAAATTCCCTCTTAAATAGACTAGGCATCTCCCTTCCACAAGGATGAAATATTTGCATATCTTGCAAGCTTTTCACCTAAGACAGGTGACTCTTCACAGGGTTCAAGGCTCTCAAACCCTTACCAAGACTCTCTAGATACCAAGGTACTCTTGTCCCCTTCCAAATGAATATTTTCCATATCTTGCAAACTTTCCTCCTAAGACTTAAGATTTTCAAGGACATACACCATCCTTGCTTGAATTAAATTCAGAAGTTAACAAATTAAACAATGAAGGAAAACAAACACAATCCATTTTACTAAGGAATTCATTTTCATCATTTATATGCATTCATATTTTCCCATTAAGCTAGAAAACCACACATTTACATAATTATCGTACATTAAACATGACAAGTTAAACACTTGTATGTTCTGGGAAAATATCAAAAACCAATTGACTAAGAGAGGATGCCTTTCCTCCCAACCTTAGGCCATACTGTAGAGTGCCTTCCTATAGTACGCCACCCCCATGCCAAGCCATGATATCACAAGAGAATGATTCAATTGGTCTTCGAGTTCAAGTGATCCAGGAAGGTTATTGTCCTTCCTCCACTGACAACAACAGAAGTCCCACTCAACTAAGGGCTTCCACAAGTTTATCAGGTAGTTTATCAACTAGATTTCCTCTACACAAGGGAGCCCCTTCCCAATTAAACAATCCATCAGATACCTCCCCTTACTAGTGTTAGTTTCTATCTAGTAAGTACCAAGATGCAACCCTTTATAGCTCCAATGTGGATCCATGTCTTCTCTGTTTCAGGGTAATCATCATTAAATTGGACAAGCTTCCTATTTTATTCAAGGAAATATCTCCACTTTCTTGTTATCTTCAATCTGTGCCAATGAACGTCTCTTTTCATTGCGCTCTTAGCCTATGAGCTCTCCGCTCACCCACTCTTCCTCAGAGTATTCCCCTCTATGCATTGCATGTCTCTTCTCTTCTGTTTCTCTATTCTATGTGTGTGTCTTGCACTTCTTTTCCTCCCATTCTCTTGGGTGATCTCATCATTTTTTTTTCTCTTTTTTCCTTGGGTGATGTTTTACACCTTTGCTCTCTTCCTCTACCAGTCCTTTGGATTCCCGTGGATTTTGTCAGACACAATCTCCAGTCAGTGATCCTAATTTTAAAGGGGAAATCCAGGGATGTACTTCTGTCATATTTTCAGTTGACCCTTGCCTCTTCAAGATATCATATCTATCAACAATATTAACTTCCTCAACCACCAATCCTGTCTTCCATAACTGGTCATGTGGCTCCATGCAAGTTCAAGTACATTGGTAGGTCTGCGTTTATGTTTACAAGTAGAATTTGACTTACTAAGCAAGCTTCCTATTTTCCGAATTGAAACATCTCATCTCCACCTCATCAGTCCACTTCATCAATTCCACATGTGATATCATGGCTAGTACTTTCAAGGATTTTCCCTCTCATTCAGCCGACTGGTGTTTTCATTAATCAAAACATAATTGCATGCTTCATAATCACATCATATAAAGTCTTAAGAATAATTACAATTATGGGGGAAAACAAGGCGTTACAATAACTTAAAAGGGTTATTTTTATTTTCCCTTTAAGAGATTTATATAGAGTAACATCTTATATTATATGTAAATATGATGTAAAATTTTAAATTTTAATGTTTATATAGTAATAACAATAACAATGAAAATAACAATAACAATAATAATAACAATTAATGAGTTTAAGTAAATAATATATAATGTTTGAATTATTATTATTAGTTAATATAAATAATAGTTTACAAATAATATAATATACTAAAGGAATCTATCTATCTATCTATATGTATGTATATATTTTCCAGGTAATGCACAAGTTCTAAAGCTTGTGATGCAACATGGCTAGCCTATCCTGATCCGATCTCCTTGAATCTAGAAGGTTCAAGAGGAGTTTGCTTGTTGCACAAGGGAAAACAATGTTTGATAGCATGTGTAAGGAAGACAATATACAATTGGTCACACCTTGCATAAAGAGAAGAAGTGGCAGTTCTCAAATTCAGTGGTTTTTGCGCAATGGCATGTAATTCTTGTAGGATGACATCAATAGGTCCTTTATGAGGCCTAGGGTGACAAATGTTAATGTTTTATGCCATTATTATAGTTCTTTTCATTTCATAAGATAAGAGCATAATAAGAACAAGATCACTGAGAAATACACATTCACAAGAGACACACCATTTATCCTGGGAAACCCTCTAGGGGAAGAAAACCCAACAAAAACTTCCTTATCATAAATGGCTTATACAATGTTCAAGAGATA
>ML783828.1:48363-67490 GCA_009831015.1 Picea engelmannii | reverse complement strand
AGGAGGTTAGGGAGCTGAAAATACTCACTTTTGCAAAACCCTAATTTTTGGGTACGGTAACAGTGACGTTTTTCCTCTTGCAAATTGTGCTTCCTTCAGGTTGGCTCTGAAACCATGTTAATGTTTTATGCCATTATTATAGTCCTCCCCAAGATGCACCACCCTTCTTCTCCTTTCTCCAACTTCTAATTTCAGCTTGCCTCATAAGATAATGAGCAAGTGTAGTGTGTGTTTGAAGTGAGGCGCTAGCCTCTTATTTATATCAACCTGGCACGTGTGAAAGGTCACCATTTGGCAGGGCCGACCTCTCACTCTGGGTGGGTAAACCGACCTTTAATTAATTCCGGGTCTTCCATTATAACTGCTGAGGCCTACTTCTTATTCTGCCCTTTGTAATTGTCCGATAACCAATTCGCAAAAGGGGATGTGGTCCTTATACAATTATCGACATGATTAATCCTCAATGGGGATTAATCCAATAACAATAATAATAATAATAATGACATGATTAATCCACAATGGGGATTTAATCCAATAACAAAATAATAATAAGAATTCTCTTCGCAGTTACATTATTTCAACAAAAAATAGAGGTATAATATGAGGGTAACAATTTTCCTCACAACCACTCAAGATATATCCAATTGGCACTAAAGGAATATATTGTATATGGAGATGAGTCTAATTAGATATGCATATGTAGGTATAGGTATATTGCATATGCTTGCACCAAAGAGTTTTGATGTGGCTCTAAGAGAAACTAACAAAGTAAAGGAGACATTTGCGGTACCAACTAAGAGAAAAAGGACTAAGATGTTGTTTTTTTAGCTCCTTAACATGTAGACACCTTTCTTGGAGTGATATTATTAATATGAGAAAATGAAAAAGAAAATTTACACCTACACATATGTATATATGTGTGTGTGCATCCATATAATTTAGCTTTTATAGAGGTAACCTAAGATGGTGTCTTACCTATATTCATGGTTTCACTAACCTAGGAACTTAGACTATGCAACTAGGCTACCTTTTCACTTAAGTTTGGTTGGGAAAGAATTTAGGCCTTGAAGCATGCATAGTTTTAAGTCTAACCACATAACATTCCCCAATATCATTTCTCATACATTAAACTATTCCCACAAGTTAGACTTACACACTGGCGATGTTTATATAAGATGTTAGTTGTCAATGATTAGAAATGTAGCATAAACCATTTCTTCTAAACCTTCATATTGTGATGCAATATGAGTTATGGTTAGGATGTTTGGAAATTGGGGAAAACCAACACTGCCACTAGAGATGTTAATGTTGGCATTGCCACCACCATTACCTGAAATGGTTCTCATATTGTGCTCCTTAGAGGCCATAAATGAGACATTAAAATGACACCTATCAACATGTGTAGAAGAAAATCAACCAATATCATGGGAATTTAATCTAGAAGGGTCAAGTAACTTGGAGTGAGGACCTCCTCCCAAGGATATTTCTAGGGAACTCTAGAAAATCAAGCTCCTAGATTTTTCTTGGGCCTTACAATGGAATTTTCTGAAGGATGTCTAGAAGGAATGATGAGTTGTTTTTCACTAAAAAAACATGCCTCCACTTCGAAGGCTAAGATAGTTATTTTCCAACTTCAATACAATGCCTTAAATTTCCACGGAAACATAGAGAGATAGTTTCATTTCACTGTTGGAAATGTCTCTTGGGAATTACTTGAGGAGAGGTTTCAAAGGAAGTATTTGCCTGCATTATTTCAAGACCAATATGTGGGAGCCTTTCATGCTCTATTACAAGGAGGCAAAATAGTTGAAGAATATGAAATGAGGTTTCTGGAACTGGTAAAGTATGTCTCCTATACAGACACTAGTAAACTCTAGCTAGAGCACTTTGTGTATGGTTTGAACCAAAAGATTAGGGTCGTTGTTCAAATGTGGAATCCAAATTAGGTTGTTGATACAATTCAACATAATCATTATAATAAATAATTTTTCGATGTTAAAGGGAAGCAAAGAGGGGAATGATGTTAATATCTCCACAAAAATCAAGATTTATAGGGAAGGTCCCTTAATTTTTTTATGGGGGACGTAGTTTTATCCCACTTCCTTATGACAATATCATTACACATAGATGTGTTGCGATGGAAATAAGTGCAATATATTAGGTATCATTGGGGGTGCATGGGAGTCCAATGGGTTCACGAGGAAATTTTAACAAGGTAAGGGGTTCCAATGGAAGGAACTTATCTCAGAGATATCTGTAATATAATGTGTAGACTCCATCCCACATTACTTGTTGGGGATGCGATGGTCCTCACTTCCAAGGTGACTTTATAGGCCGATCACAATTAGGTATAGTGTATACAAAAGGAAATTCCTTGGTAGAAGATGCAATAAATATACACCATATTTATGCCAAGGTTGTTAATTTCCAAGCCAAGCATCAATCCACTATGGTGGAATCTTTGAGTTTTATATGAAAAAAAATTCATGGTTGAACCATTACTTATATTGGACTAGAGGGTTCGAAAAATCAAGCACCATTTGGTGCACCAAGTTAAGGTCCAATAGGAAAAATATAGTCCAGGATTATCTACCTCGGAGGAGGCAGAGACCATGCATCAACATTACCCCACACTTTTTTTCTTATAACTTTGGAAAGAAGTTTCCCAAAGGGTGGGTGTGTGTAACTCCCCACATTTTGGCTTTCAATAGATAAACTAAATTTTGGCTTATCTTGTTATTTATTTTATAGTATTTGTTGGACTTAGCTAGACTAATAGAACTATTATGAGGACATGTGGACCTACCTATGTGTGGATTTAATGTATGATTTTCATTGTTTTATGTTATTAATGATGACAATTATGTGGTTTCCTTTAAGCATACAAATTTAAAAGGAAACTTTTGGTATGTGGATACCAATTTGATTTATATTGTGAATGGATAATTTGTGTGATGCATATGGTAAATAAACATTCTTTTTCTTATATTAAATTACGATATGTAATTTTGTTAATAGCATGCGAATTATTATATGGTTATGCATGATGTTGTGTTTTGGTAAGCTAACTTATAGGTCAATGGGTTGGGGGATATCAAAATAATTATAGCACCGAGGTAAGATTGATGTTGTGGACATCTAAATAATAAATGTATGCTATTAAGAATCAATTCATGGTTTAATTATTGGTTTCAAACATTAATTTAATACGTGGGTAAGTTAAGTTTTGACAGGAAGCACAATTGTGAAAACTAGTTACTGATGATGTAGTTCTAAGAACAACAACTATAATATATGGTCATTGATAGGGTTTTGAACCTAGCTCTATGAGGGGCTGGATGTGTTTCCCACCATATATCCTTCGAAACTTGGAGTTGTGGGAGGGTTGTGTTAACCACACTCCCATAGACATGTGATGGAAACTACTAGACACTTCCCTAGACATGTTATGGAAACTACTAATTTCTTGCTAGGAAATCTAGGTCAATATAGTCAACACTTTTTCTTTTAGTTAATATCTAAAGTTAGGTTGATATAGATAATGCTCCAACATATTGTAACAAAATAAAGGATGAGAAATAGAAAATGAAAGTAAATTAGAGAGGAAGTACAATTCTAAATTAGTTGAGAATCCTACTTGAGGATTAAATGTTCCATTCTTATTCCTTACCTACTTCCTACCATGTTTAGAACACTTTTTTTATTCACGTCCAATAAATTAAGTATACACGAAGAATGGATATTGAATTATTATGCTTTTGATTAGTGAGAATGATTTTGCAATTGACTTGCTTTATTGATGATGCAAAATTGATTATTAGCATATAAGAACAATTGCATAGGGGCATTTCTTATTATAAAATTCCAATGTGTGGGATATGTGCGTTAGCTACACCTACATACTCAGTGTGCAAAAATTATTATGGTTTCATAAAGACATGAATTAATTAATAGACAATTGGGTGGATTTGGAAAACATAAAATATCATTGGTAAGATAGGAATTCATTAATTTTGGTTGGAATGTGTGAAATAATAAACAATTATAAATCAAGTGGTTGTCACCTAACTCTTGAGTGAAAAGTCAGATTTATTAAGGGTTAACATGTGCATAGATATATTACATTAAATTGTATTTAATTTACTAATATATTTTTACCTCCTTATGATAAGGAATAATTACCCCTTTTTCTAAAGAGATTGGTCCTGTGGAATGGGAAAGAATTAGGAAGAGCAATGAAGAGAGTAATAAGAAGGGGAAGAAAAGGAAGAGTAAGGAATAGTGAATTTGGGAGGAGAAATGAATTTGAAATGTTATTTGCACTAAACAATTTCATTAAAGTGGACAATGGTTGTTGTTCTTGGAGCTTTGGGCACATAGAGTTAGGAAAACCAAATATTTTTTGTAGATAGGAAGATGGCTAGGCTCCTAGTTGGCTCGGAGGTTAATTCCATTTTGGGAATTCTTCAAGTGGACTACACTACACTTGGGAAATTTTGACCAGAGTTAGAGGTATTTTCCTTTATTTAACCAATGTATTTATACTCTAAATTATATGAAAAACTGCTGAAAAAATCATTAGTTATATGTTTAATGAGATTCAATTTAAATGTTTTAAGTTTATCTTCCTAGCTATGGGTTAATTGCTATAGATTATTATATGACAACCATAATAGAGGGTTTAATTTTCTTTGGCATAAATTATAGCTCAACAATAGCTACATTAGAAAACTTGAACAATGTGAGAAAATGCTATTAAGAATATTGCATTAGAGTAATGGAAACATGGATTAGATAGATTAAATGGTTATTAATAACACCTTGTTCATGATATAAATTCAAAGGGTACTGCAATTGTCTCTTTCATGGTCTGAAATATATTGATGTGTATTGATATTTAACATCCCCATGTAGAGAAGGCCATCATGCATTCCTTTAGTAGCTGTTAGACCTTTTATCCATATGATTTTATACCAATGCTAGCTTGATGACTATTTAGGGCCAAAGAGGGACTTCTCACAATAAAATAAAGATAAATACTAGGTTGCAATGCTAGGATGAGAGGAAGACCATTCCTTTTAAAGAGAAATGTTTCCCATGGAATGGAAACTACTTCCAATCACACATTTGATGAAAAATAATTGAGTTAGAAATGAAGGATAAAATCTATGGGTTGTGAGGTGAACTTGTGAGGCAAGGCTAATGATTTTCTTAAAGAAACAATGATTCCCATAGATTTTAAATGGGAGAGATGTAGGTGTCAGCACGTGTGAATTAACTAGGTCATGATCACATCATTGTGTTCAAATGCTTAATTCCAATTCATTGAGTTCATGTAGTAGTTGGCCTCCAAGGTGGGTGATTTTATTGACCTTGAAAACCAAATGCTAAATCACTAACCTCACATAGTAGTTGAAAAATCACTAGGTTTGGAGATGAACTAACATTCAAGGTTAGCAATTTACTTGCTAGGGTTTTTTTCATTGAGAAGGGTAGGAACAAAATTATTGACTTGAAGAGTGAGAGGCAAATTTCTAGCTTCGAGTGGCAATTTCCTTTGAGGTGCACAATTTGTCTTATTCTCTTTTACTTTTTTCATTGGGAAAATAATTGTTCATAGGTCTTGAGTGGCAGAACCATGGGCACCCACGATATATGTAACACCCCTGTTTCCCCCAACTTGTAATTAATCATTAATTATGACCACCATGCTATGAAATGGGAACAATGTAAATGTATTATTGTGTAGATTTCCAACGATTTACTGTGGGGATGAAGCCTTGAAGTACGGGCCATTATATCACTAGAGGAAAAGAGTGGGGAAACTGTGGAGAGGGTTCATTATGTCAAAAAGACCCAAATTTCTCCTTGCCGAAATAATAAGCCTCATCTTGATCCCAAGGAGAAGTCAGTTAATAAGAAAAGGACTGTTGGTTGAACCATCAACCACCCCAATGAATGGAAGCATGGAGGGTCTGGCTGGGGAGACAAAACACTATCAGCCCGAAGTACCAAAGAGGGCAGTTTTTACTACAGGCCTAGACTGACCCAAGTTTCCTTCTTGTTGGGTATGTGTTATCTAATCCAGGTCATTGGGTTAGGGTTTTGGATGCCGTTGTATCCTATATGTATATTGTATTATAAACAATGTATCACTATGAATGAATATAGAATATGTTGGTTTTCCTGGTTTGGGTTTCCAGGGGAAAAGTCTCTATGTAATGTTTGTATTTTCCATTGTATATTTTTTGTTCTTTTACTGAAAATCTGTTTGCAAAAAATATTGTACAAGGTTAAAATTTACATTTGGTATCATAGCTTTGTTGGCTTCAGGGGGGCTCCTTTGTGGTCAAGGGTTTGGCTCGGGACTGTGATAAGCCTTGTTACAGTGGGAGATCTTTGGTATTGATTTTTCAGGTGAAAAGATAAGGTGAGCAATTAAAAAATGGGGATCGAGAAGTTTAATGGGCAAATTTTTGAGCCGTGGAAGCTCAATATGGAAGATATGTTGGTGGAAAGAGATCAGTGGATCACGGTAGATCCAGGTACTGCACCTACATGAACTTCAACAAATGACTAGAAAAAGTTGGATCGAAAGGCGAAGAGCACAATCCAACTGTGTCTCTTAGATTGAGTATTATTGAATGTGTCAGAGGAAGCTACAACCAAGGATTTATGGGATAAGTTGGGGAATTTGTATCAGTCTAAGTACATAGTAAATAAAATATTTCTAAGAAAGAAGTTGTATAACCGGAGGATGAGAGATGGAGACTCGGTGGTAGAGCATTTGAATGCCTTCAACAGTGTGGTAAGTCAGTTAGTATATGTTGAGATTAAAATTTCAGATGAAGAAAAGTGTATCAGTTTACTGTATTCTTTACCAGACTAGTGGGATAGTCTGGTTGTGGCTATAGGTAGTAATACAATTGCTTTGAAGTTTGATGAAGTGGTCTCATCCTTGTTGTTGGAGGAGATGAGACTGAAGAACATGGAAGGACATAACACATACACATTATTTGCAAGAGGATGCTCCCAGGAAATAAATAGATATAAGTTCTCAAGTGGGAGATCTAAGTCTAAGGGTAGATCTAAATCTCCCAGAAAGTTTGTAAAGGTATGTTGGAGATGTGGAAAAGGAGGGAACTACAATAAGCAGTGTAGATCCAAAGTTGAGAAAAATAAGGGATTTGAAGAATATCCTTCTACAGAAGAAAAGACCTCCAAGGAAGAAGGAGGGGATGTGTACTTGGCTTCTTCAAGCACACATGCAGATCATGAGGCATGGTTGGTTGAATCAGGTGCATCCTTTCATATGACTCCCCACAGGGTGTGGTTATGTGAATATGAAAGGTATGATGGAGGTAATGTTTTCCTAGGTGATGATTCAACAACCAAAATCATAGGATGAGGAAAAGTCAAGTTGAGGCTCATAGATGGAAGGATTATAACACTACCTGGTGTTCTGCACATCCCAGGTTTGGCCAAAAATTTGATTTCTGTAAGCAAAATGGACGATGCAGGGGTAAAAACAATATTTGAAAATGAAACCTGCAGGATGGTTCGATGAACAATGGTGTTGTTGAAGGGAGTTCAGTTTTGAACTCTTTATAAGTTGCAAGGAAGCACTATTAGTGATGGGTGTAATAGTTCCATTGTTACTGATATTGGATTTGAAGAAGAAAGAAATCCTACAGTCTCTGGAGAAAAGGTTATGCTGTGGCATCAAATACTGGGGCACATCGGAGAGAAGGGTCTTAGACTACTACACGGTAAATGTATGGTTGAAGGCATGTCTAATTGCTCTCTGGATTTTGATTTATGTGAAAATTGTGTATATGGGAAGAAAAATCAGGTAAGATTCCCCTCTGGAGCAACGAGGGAAGAATAAATTTTACAACTAGTTCATAGTGATGTTTTTGGACCTGTGTCGGTCCCATCATTGAGAAAATCTGTGTACTATGTCTCATTTATAGATGACTTCTTGAGGAATACTTGGATATATTTCCTCAGGAAGAAATCTGAAGTCTTTGACATGTTTAAATAGTTTAAGGATCTTGTTGAGAATCAAATAGAGAAAATAATTAAGGTGTTGAGGACAAATAATGGCAGAGAGTTATGATGGAATGAATTTGAAGAATTCTGTAAGAAGTGCAGTATAGCAAGGCAGAAGAATAATACATATACACCTCAACAGAATGGAGTTTCAAAAAGGATGAAAAAGATGATGATGGAAAAAACAAGGTGCATGCTCAGTGGTGTTAGGTTAGGGAAAGAATTCTGGGCAGAGGCAGTGGATACTGCATGTTACCTGGTCAACAGATCACCCTCATCAGCGATGAATGACAAAAATCCACAAGATGTATGGATTGGTAAGAAACCTTCTCTCACACATCTCAAGGTATTTGGCTGTGATGCATATGTTCATGTTCCAAAGGAAAACATGAGTAAGTTAGATAAAAAGGCTGAAAAGTGTATCTTCATTAGATATAAATATGGTATCAAAGGTTATAAGCTTTGGAACCCATAAACTAAGAAGGTAGTGTATAGCCGAGTGTGGTATTTAGAGAAATGAAGGATGTTGTTAAACATGAAGTCCTACCAAGTAAGGATGAACCAAATAAAATAGAGTTTGATTTAAAGGATGATGAATCAGACTCTACAGAAGAACATGAATCAGAAGAAGAAGATCCTCATACTCCAGTATTGAGGAGATCGGTTTGAGAAAGAAAGGTACCAGAAAGGTATACTCTATCCGATTTCCATTCAAATTTTTCTTTGTCTATTATTGATGATTATCCTAGAACTGTCAGGGAGGCAGTGGATTCAGAGGATCAAAATCTCTGGAAAAAGTCCATGGATGAAGAAATGACAGCCTTGGATAAGAATGAGGCTTGGGATCTAATGGATTTTCCGACTGGAAGAAATCCCATTGGCAACAAATGGGTATTTAAAAAGAAGCTGAATGCAAAAGGAAAAGTGGAGAAATAAAAATCTCGGTTAGTAGCAAAGGGCTATTCTCGGGTTGAGGGAATTGATTTTGGTGAAATTTTTTCTCCTGTTGCCAAGTTAACCTCTATAAGATTTCTGTTATCTATTGTTGTTGCATTTGATTTTGAAGTAGAATAGATGGATGTGAAGACAACATTCCTACATGGGGATCTAGAAGAAGAAATCTATATGAAGCAACCAAAATGATTTGTTGTGGAGGGAAAGAAGGAGTTGGTATGCAAGATGAAAATGTCCATGCATGGTTTAAAACAATCACCAAGGATGTGGTATCAAAATTTTTATACTTATATGCTCAGACTTGGTTTCGCAAGAAGCAAAGAGGATCATTGTGTGTATTTTAAATTAATTGGCGATCATTTGATTTATTTGGTCTTGTATGTGGATGCTATGTTGTTGATAGAAAACAACAAGGTGATTATCCAGGATGTGAAAACTCAGTTGTCCTCTAAATTTGACATTAAGGATCTCGGTGCTTCAAATTTCATTTTGGGCATGGAAATTAAAAGAGATCAGAAAAAGAGGAAACTCTGGTTAAACCAGAGAAAATATGTCGAGACAATATTGCAGAGGTTTAATGATCCGGATTATTTTCGACACGAAATGAGAGCGGAGATATAATAAATAAATGTATAGAGATATCTCGAATATCCAATAATATAATAGAAATGTATCAGAGATGCAACTGTAAACACAGAGATACAATAATACACAATTTTCTATTAATGAGCAAAAATGTACAAAGACTGTAAAAATACAGAGTGAAAGACTCGCCAGAATGGTGGCAGCTTATCTCTAAGAAGATATGTGTCCGCTACTCGCATTCACAAGAATATGATTTTAAAATGAGTCTCCCAAGGCATTTTGTCATAAATAAAATCCAAAACCCTAACCCTAGAATATGAAAACCCAACAGTTTTGTGGACCTTGTTTTGGGTAGTTTGGTGTATCAACTTCCCAGGGGTGTAAATTTGGCATACGATCTCCGTTTGGGGCGCACGATAGCTCATTAGAATGGTATCGTCAAGGATATTAATTTAGGGGGATAAATCAGAGCCTTTGGTTACTATTGAGAAGTACAATCCAAATAAACCTTCATTTAGGCCTTCAAAATGGCCTCAGAAGTTAAAAATTGCTAAAAATAGTAAATTACCAAAATTGCGAGAAAAATGTTTTGAGCCAATTGAAAAAGGTGGGTAGCCACCGATATCCACCTGGATCAATCCTCCCTCCTTAGGAAGCAATGGTCTTCATTGTGTTGAGTTCCCGGGGGAGAGGGGAAAACGTTTGCTGAATCTACATCTTGATGAGCTGATTGCCTTGTTGGAGAAGTTGTGCTGCTTAGCTTGTTGAAGGTTGTCACAAACATGTGGTTGGAAGGGTTGGAACTTTTTAACCAGTATGGATGCATGAGATTCCTATGTGCACAAGGAATCTTTACACTTTTCTGCAATCTTGTTGACTTACTTATGTTGGATAGAAGGTGCTTGGGCCGAGGCTGTAGTGGTTGCAGTATCCTTCTGTTCACATTTTGAACATATTGTGAAGAAGATGAATTTTGTAGTATGAGATACTACCTTGCGTCACTGTTTAGGTGGAACAATGGTCGGAACTACCTTTGGTATTCTGTAGAGATGACCCCCCAGAGAAACAACGACACTACAGGGTCGAGACTCATTAACAACATGGCGCTTCCACATATATGGTTGGCCCAAGAGAACATCATAGATATCCAGTGGGGAATACCTCATCCTTGAAGGGTTGGATGTCTTCTGACAATCGACATTGTTGGCTCACATGAAGATAACGTCCCTAGCGAAGCCACCCGATGTTGTATGGCTGCGGGTGTGGTGTTGTCGATAATCCCAACTGTTTGATGACCTATGTTGAGACGAGGTTCTTCTGGCTTCCTCTATCAACAATAAAATACAACGAGGTCCCCTTCACCCACATCTGTGAATGAAAAATGTGCTCCCCCTCTTCAGGATCTGTTGGTTCTTCTGGTTGAATTGTTGCGGTCGCGACAATAACAGTGGGGTATGCGTTGATGATATGTCTTTTACCAATATTTTCAGAATAAGATTCTGAATCAGGGTTCAACTCCTTGTCTTTGATCTCGACCACCAATGACTATTTTGAGCAACATTCCTCGGTGTTTTCGAGGGAATTTTGTGGAAATCACACCATTTTCCGGTGTCCTTCTTTGTCTTTCTGTGACCCTTCTTTTCCTATGGATTGGACTGATTTTTAGGAGACTGTTTGTTAGGGCCATCTTTATCATACTTTGGTTGTTTCATATTTGCAGACCCAAACTCCCGTTTGTTCTGGTGCTTAAATTTCTGATCGATTTTGACAACATATTGATAAACAACACCGAGTGATGAGATGTCCAGAAAATCCATTTCATTTTGGATGTATCTGTGTAGAGCCCCACGGTATTTCAGAACCAAATGTCATTCAGAGTCTTTGATACCCAACTTGGTGTGCAAGTTATGGAAGGTATTGGTGAACTCCAGAATTGCTTGGCCCCTCTCTATCTGCAGTGTGGTCCATCTCATGTATTGGTCCTCATAGTTGCCAACAGGGTAATACTGTTCCTTTACCACATCCACAAAAAAATCCCAAGTGGGCTCGACCCCATATATTCCAGACTCCTCTATGGAACTTTTCTCCCAGTAAGTTTCCCACCAATGTTTGACATGGGGGAGAGATTTAAGGATTGAGACGGTGATCTTTTCCTTGTCGAAAAAAATATGAACAAATAAATAACCTTCTAAAAGATTTAACCATTTGTTTAGGGAATCTGCATCTATCTGACCTTCAAATACGAGAATGTCAAAATTAACCTTTACCTTGAAAGGAGAGGGGCTTCCAAAGTGTATTCTTGATGAAGATGTGCATGTTGCTATCGACAGGTGTTGAAGGATGTGGGAAAATTCTCAATCATTTCGTCCCTCTATCGCGTGAGAGCTTGCTCAAGCAACACATTGATAGAATCGTTTGCTCCATCATTTTTATTTTCTTCCGCCATGGAGGGTTTATTGGGCATGCAAGAGTGATTGTCTTCAAGAGAGACAAGATCGATACCCAACTTGCTATACTCATACCTCGTCGGGGACATGCACTGAAAAAAATGATCAAGAGCAGCTTGCTCTAATACCACTGATCCATATTATTTTCGGCACGAAATGAGAATGGAGATATAATAAAGCAATGTACAGAGATATATCAGATATCCAATAATATAACAGAAATGTATCAGAGATGTAACCATAAACACAGAGATACAATAATACACAATTTTCTATTAATGAGCGAAAATGTACAAAGACTGTAAAAATACAGAGTGAAAGACTCGCTAGAATGGTGGCAGCTTATCTCTGAGAAGAGATGTGTCCGTTACTCGCATTCAAAAGAATATTATTTTACAATGAGGCTCCAAATACCTTTTTATCATAAATAAAATCCAAAACCCTAACCCTAGAAGATGAAAAGCCAACAGTTTTGTGGACCCTGTTTTGGGTAGTTTGGTGTATCAACTTCTCGGGGGCATAACTTTGGCATATGATCTTCATTTGGGGCGCACGATAGCTCGTTTGAAAGGTATCATTGAGGAGATTCATTTAGGGAGCTCAATCAAAGCCTTTGACTATCATTTAGAAGCTCGATCCTAAAAAACCTTCATTTAGGCCTTCAAAATGGCCCCGAAAGTTAAAAACTGCTAAAAATAGTAAATTACCAAAATTGCCAGAAAAATGTTTTGAGGCAGTTGGAAAAGGTGGGTGGCCACTGATATCCACATGGATCATTTAATATGCAAGAATGTAAACTGGTCGAGGTTCCTATTCCTGTTGGTGTAAAGTTATCTACAGATCAATGTTCCAAGACACATGAAGAGGAGGAGGACATGTCTCGTGTTCCATATGCGAGTGCAGTTGGTAGTTTGATGTATGCAATGGTCTGTACTAGACCAGACATTGCACATGTAGTGAAATTTTTGAGCAGGTATATGTCAAAACCAAGGAAGGAGCATTGGACACCAGTAAAAATGGTTTTCAAGTGTTTGCATGGCACTGCTAGCTATGGATTGTGCTACCAAGGAAGACCGGGATTGAGCATAGTGGTGGATATACATGGCTTTGTGGATGCAGACTGGGCTGGAGATTTGGATTATAGGAGATCTACAAGTGGCTATGTGTTTAACCTATTTGGAGGAGCAATAAGTTCGATGAGCAAAATACAGGTTGTAGTGGCACTTTCAACTACAGAAGCTGAATACATGGCAACCACTCATGCAAGTAAGGAAGCAATATGGTTACAGAGATTGTGTTGGTACAAAAAGATAAGGATAGATTGTGACAGTCAGAGTGCAATTTTTATGGGGAAGAACCCAACTTATCATTCAAAGAAAAAGCATATTGATATTCAATATGACTTTGTGAGAGACATGGTTGAAGACAAGAAACTATTGCTGATGAAGGTGGACACTTTGAAGAATGTTGCAGATTCATTAACAAAATTTGTGAGCACTGAGAAGTTCTCTTGGTGTAGAGGATCCATGGGCATTGTTTCTCTGGATTGTTGACTATGTAACCATGTAACCCCATGTATGCAAAGAAAACAACAAGTGGGAAATGTGTTGCATTTTTTGCCTCATTTTTCGTGTTGCTTCGATTTGCGTGTCCATTGTTGGACAGTTTTTCGGTACATGGTTTTTTGCCGATGGTTTTCTATTTCTGGTTAAGGAATTAGGGTTGTTGACTAATCTAGGTCATTGGGTTAGGGTTTTGGATGCTGTTGTATCCTATATGTATATTGTATTGTAAACAATGTATCACTATGAATGAATATAGAATATGTTGGTTTTCCCGTTTTGGGTTTCCAGGGGAAAAATCTCAGTGTAATGCTTGTATTTGCCATTGTATCTTTTCTGTTCTTTTACTGAAAATCTGTTAGCAGTAAATATTGTACAAGGTTAGAATCTACAATAATAGGCATTGTGTTATAATATAAATTTCTTATAGAGATGCGATTTTCACACTTTGACCCTCTACTTTTGATGGATTTGCTTCAAGGAAAACCTATCACCAAATTATATTTTTTACCTTAAGCATCATTTTCGTCTACCTAATCATTTGCATAAAACATACTTGTGTTTCCATATTTCTTTCTTAAGCAATCCAATGACTTCAAAATATGCATTGCAATGTTATAATGTCTATTTGTTATTTGATTTACGAGTTTATTTATATAATTGTGAATGATTGTAATATTGTTGTATTTATTTATCATGGGTTCTTATTCAAACATAATTTTGTACAAAAATGAAAGGGGAGATAATCTCATATTGACTTAATTCCACTTTAATATTGTTTCGATTGCAATGTAGTTTGAATTGATGCACATTATATCTACATAAAATTCATAAGTTTTTTCCAATCCATTCTTTGGAGACTATTGAATTAATTCCACTCTAATAAAAGTTAAATAGAGTAATGACACTTTCTAATAACTAAGAAATGTTAATATGCAGCCACATTATCAATAATATACATCAATAACTATCAATACCATGTAGGATTAGCTAATTCCTTTGCTTGGAATCATTTCCCCCTATCATCTCAGACCAAAAGAGCTAGTTGAAATGGTATTCAATGACATTGTAATAGTGGGGGAGGAAGCAATGTTTAATGTTGGATTATAAATTTCTTATGTAGGTACAACACTTGTGTTACTATTTGATTGTGACTAGTTTTTCATAACATCAATATTAATATTTGATTCTAAATGATTGACATCTATAAAAGGAGGTTGAGTAGTCGTTGGAAGATTTGAGTCTTTGCTGGTAAGGAACATTATAACTTTAGACATGGAAGGACGCAGTGTTGCAGAAGCCTGTGTGCAAAGGAGAGCCACTTGAACAACTTGTAGTACCTCAGCTTGACAATTTTCTTCAATGTTGGGATCAATTATGCTTGAAACAGTACTCGATAGATAATGGTTCCAAATCTGCGCCATACATATATTATAGCTTCAAATATATTCACAATTTTTTATGTAGAAGATCAAATGAATATTGTGTATATTATGTTGAGGCCATTACCATTGTCAAGAGAGATGGCATGTCATTGGCATGCATAGGATTGATATTCATTTTGCCGCTAATAATCTCCAAAACTAGCACCCCAAAAGCATAAACGTCAACTTTTTCTGTCAAATGGCCATGCACAAGATATTCTGGAGCCATGTAACCTCTGCCAAAACAAAAATAAGTATCAATTGCATTTTTTAAAAAATAATGTTTATTTTCCTTTAATTTATTCTCACCGGGTTCCAACAATTGCTGTGCTCAGATGAGTTTGATCTTCAGAAAAGTGTCTAACCAACCCAAAATCTGCGATCTTAGGCTTGAAATATTGGTCTAATAGAATATTGCTAGCTTTCATGTCTCGATGGATAATGCGTATATGTGATTCTTGGTGAAGATAAGCTAGCCCACCAGCTGTTCCTAATATAATCTCAAACCTCCTCTGCCAATCCAATAATTTGCCCATGTTTTTCTCTGTTGCAAAGTAAAATTCTATCACAAATAACTTAAATACAATTTAGCAATAACAGTGCTTGACATGTGCACATTGACTATAATGAAAATACATTTATAGAACTAAGAAGAATTACCGAATAAAAAGCGATCAAGGCTCTTATTGGGAAGATATTCATAGACCAAGAGTTTTTCTGGACCATCCACACTAAACCCAAGCAGATTGACAAGGTTTTTATGTTGAATTTGACTTATTAGATTCACTTCATTGAAGAATTCACTCACACTCTGTTCTCTGTTGGCAAATAGTCTCTTCACAGCAATCTCCCTACCGTCTAGTAGAACGCCCTACAAACATGTCCAATATATCATGTTCAATGATGCTATAAAGTTATCCACATATGGTATTTAAAAAATCAATAGTATAAAATAAGTATGACGATCACCTTATACACTGAACCAAAGCCTCCTTGGCCAATTTTGTTTGCAAGGTTGAAATTTTTAGTCGCAATTTGTAGAGTTTGAAATTTGTAATTTAATTTTGATTTGGATATTGCTGTTGAATATTCACTTGATGGTTTGTAATAACCTGCAAAAAAAAAACATGTTAATGATTCTTTAAAATACTATATAACTCTATTATCAAAATCTATATGATTTTTTACACATAAAAAACATGTTAACGATTCTTTAAAATACTATATAACTCTATTATCAAAATCTATATGAATTTTTACACATTTTTTTCTTTTAAAATACTATATAATAATGTTATCAAAATTTTCATTATTTTTAACCAATTTTTTTTAGTATATTTGCATTGTATTTATTATTCTAAGTTGTCGTTAATATTAATTTAAATCACCAATGTTTATACAAATACACGCACACAAACACCAAAGGTATACATTTATATATACAAGATTGTGGCTTTGAATCAAAATATGGATTACAAATTTGTTGGTAAAATTTGTGTATGTATTGATCAAAATGTTCCTTGCGAAACTAACAACCTTGCATACAACATAAAAAAGGTAGGTACAAACAAAGCTAGGTTTTTTATGATTGTGTAGATTTTCTTTAATTATCCCTATTTTTCTTAACTTCACACCTTCAAGAGGGGTTTGTAGCATTCTTGGGAAATAAACTACCTTGTTCAAGAGGGGCTTGGAGTATCAAAGGGGAAATCAACTATCATGTCAAATATGAAGGAGTATATTAGTTAAGCAATAGTTTAATATATCCATCCATATTGAGATCTTTTCAAAAGTCAAAAGTAGAGTTAATATGTTTCTTCTAGTTTTAAGGGGTTAATAATGTATACTTTAATTTACCTAGGGATATAGGTATCTGGAGTGTTGGAAGGTAGATGAAACTCTAGAATACCTGATAGAGGTTTTGAAAGAAAAGTAATCCCTAATAAGGGTGGGAGTTTTAAGGAAAAAGAATCCCAACATGCATAGTCTAACACATATACAGAGGAGTCAAATCCCTAACATATGTAGCACCGACCATATGGCCCGGGAAGAACCAAATGCTAAAGGAATACACACAGCACAAACACACAAGAGTTGAAAAAGATTGATCAAGTTCCACTTTAACATGATAAAGTTGTGACATGAAATTAAGTACTCATTAGCAAGCTTATAGCTAACTATAAATAAACAACAGATAGATTAACTCAATTAACTCTCCCAAAAGAGAAAATATTATTACAAGCCTAATTGTTAATATAGTCTAACAAACCTATAAACTCTATCCATGTTCAATAGATAATTTAATGTAATGTGACCCTCTACAATATATTTGGTGCAAAGAAATGAGGCATATATTGTTGATATATAAATTTACAACAACTTTGTTGCAAAAACACAAGGTATATATTGGTGTATAGATTTACAACAACTAATTAGAATGCCATGTATTAAAATAGAGTAAACAAAATATTACAAATATGGGGACGAGTAGAAGTAAAAAAGGATATGAACATGGTAAAAAAATAATGGTACCTAAAATATGTAATAAAATTATGAGTTTTTTAAATGAGAAATGTGTATTGAAAGGAGATTTGAAAATTATTTGTGGAAGATATAAATAAAATTAGTGATATTGCAAGAATGGTATTTTAAATATGTTTACTAAATAAACTTCTAACTGAATATGTTTAATAGAAAAAATATTCTAATTTATTTGCAGTTACAAATTCTCTTTCAACAAAATTCCTAATTTCCAATATTAATTAGTTATCCTTTCCACTAATAAGCAATATCTCAAGGCCTCAACACTCTATTTTTTCAATAATCTACCTATCATGTTATTAATAATTATATTCAATAATTTCATTTTAAATCTATTCTTCATATATCACTTACATCATATTTTATTTTTAAATATATAGATTTAATAAATACAAAACAACAACCTAAAAATGCTTGAGAATCATATATCACTTACATCATATTTTATTTTTAAATATATAGATTTAATAAATACAAAACAACAATTTAAAAAAGATTGAGAATATAGATAAAAAATAAAATAAAATAAATAAATACATATTTTATTTTTAAATATATAGATTTAATGAATACAAAACAATAACTTAAAAAAGATTGAAAATATAGATAAAAAAAATAAAATAAATGAATAGAAAGATTTTAAACATGACAAACATAGCAACCAAGCATAACAACCATATCAACCAAACATAATAACAATAAGAAGGAAAATTAACAATTAAAAAAATTTCTATAATTGAGACACGTCATTTTGAATTTTTTTTAGAGTGAATTAAAAAAAGATAAATAATATAATAATAATTTGAATTTTTTAGAGTTGAATTAAAAAAAGATAAATAATATAATAATAATAATAATAATAATAATAATATTTTTTAAAGTTGAATGAAGAAAAGATAAATAATATAATAATAATAATAATAATAATCTATTTTTAAGGTCATGGTTTAGTCAAACACTAAATTGGTGTATGAGACTTTTCCATTGAACGATTTAATTGGTACTCTACCTCTTCTGTATTTGAACTTGTAACCTAAATGTTCTTAATCATTAGATTCATCGAGGTAAAAAAATTGTAAAGCAAGAAAACAAATGAATACGTGCTCAAAATAAAAAAATTAACTCATAAATGAGGAATTTTTAATTCCAAATTTGTAATGTGATTAAAATATGATTATTTGAAGAGTAAGATGCATATCAAAATTTCAATAAATTTACTTATGGAATAGTTTATTTTATTATAATTAAATTCAATCATTTACTGATTTTTTAATAGTTGTGGGAGTAAAAGATTTCCTCGTAACTTTTCCATAAAGATTGTATCTTTACAAGTTTAACTTTAGCCGCCAATAAGTTATTCGTTGGAAGTTTTTATGAGTAAATTTGTGTTACTTTTATTTAAATATTATAATATTTTTGTTAATAGTTAGTTTGATGTTCTGATTTAAAGTTTTCTTACATTTTGTTATTTGTTATTTCTAGTAAATTTATAAAAGATTTCTTTCTATTTAATGATTGTTAAAAATATCTTTTTAAATGTAACAAGTTTGTTGTATTGTGAT
>ML783828.1:21332-41627 GCA_009831015.1 Picea engelmannii | reverse complement strand
CGTAAGCCGCTTTCGGCGTTCACCAGCCGCGACTTAGCGGCTGTGCTAGTCTACTCAAAGTATAAGGAGAAAATGTGGTTCGGGCCGTGGCTCTCATGCATGAACGGACGGTGGGAAGAATAGATTTATTCTCGCTCGGCCATTCATTTACGTTACATGGAACAAGATGCCAGATGAAGATCCTATCTATTATATACGCTATTTATAACGAGCGAATAGGCTGAAAGAGAGCCTAGTTCACTGTCACGTTAGAGTGTTATATAAATGTAGTATTAGCCGTGCTCTAAAACTAAAATAAATCTATACTCTATATAATCTACTCAAAGTATAAGGAGAAAATGTGGTTTCAAAAAAAGTTTGAGGAAAAAAGAAAATTAAGGTATTATAAGGTTGTAATCAATCCTAATCTAGAAGATCAAAATTATCTTTATGTTTTGACAAGTGTAAAGAAAAAAATAAGCATTGCTAAGATAAAAGCAAATTCTCACTGGCTCCATAGTGAAAATGGGGTTGGTCTATTCCTAAAAGGCCATGGGATGAAAGAGTGTGTAATCTTTGTGACACTAAGAAGGTTAAAGATGAAAACCACTTTCTCTTAGATTGTGGAGCCTATACCCAGATTAGATCTCAATTTCAACAAAATTATGGTGATCTTGAAAAACTTCCCTTAATATTTTTGGAGCACAAAAACAAAATTCTAAAAAATTGCAAGTAATCCCTTACCGTCTTAAGATCATAAACCAATTGAATCTAAATAGACATTAATCTTCATCATCAATTACACACCACACATATATATATATATATAATCCATCATAAATTTATGTTTGACTTTAAACAAATTTAAACCTGCAGAATTTGCATTTAGATCCAAGCTAATTGATATAAAAATAAATAAATCTAATCTGGTTCAGATTTTTCCAATGAACTAAATATATGACCATACCTTTTTTAACCACTGACGAACCAGTTGATGGCAGTACAGAAGGACCGTTTCCACTTCTACTTGGACCACCTGATGGCTGTATAGAAGGGCCACTTCCAGGTGGGGGTGAAAGCAAAGGGACACCATCACCGTAAAACTTGTCACTCGCATAACGAAGCAGGCAGTAGTTATTCAGTGCTCTTCCTTTGGTAGTTCCTGATGTACAATCGCTCAAATTTGTGTACAGAGCATTGAGGCACTGATAGCACTGAGTCATGTTAAGGTCTCTCAAACATTGAGCCAAAGCATAAATTCCATTCTCACTTTCTGTACCGTAACCCACCTTGCTGGACACAGCTTTATCCGAAACCCTTGTCAGAAGCTGGTCAATCTGCGAATCCATACCCCTTGGACTTTCATTTGTGCCCTTTGATGTAGGGTCATAGCAATCTATCTGGACAAATGATGTATCCGATAAATTTAACTGTGAATAGCTGTGAGTGTCATATCTCAAAGAACATCCTGCCTCAAGATAATCAATGCTTCCAGAAACATTGCGACAGAATCCAGCGAGATCCTTTGGAGCGTTTGAAACGCATGCCCGACAAGCAGAGGCATTGAGGTCTCCCCTGCACTGAGCAAGACCGTACATCTTATCTCCATTCTGTCCAGACCATGAAATATTGTAGCCCGTCTTGTTAACATTCTCAACCAACGAATTCAGAACCACCTTCAAGTTCCCTGCCAAAGCGCTGCCATTCGGGATATCATTGCCACTGCAACTGCCTATTGCGTAGTCAGGGTTGAGTATTGGGTATTCAACAGGATCATCCAAGTGAGCAAAGGGTAATGTTAGTAGAAAGAGCATCAGGGAGACAGATAATTTGGATTTTGCAGTCAAAGCGAAGTGAATCTTTTCTCCTGTGTAATGACAGACGTTGGAAGGGGACATTCTGTAAATGTAAATGTAATTGAAATGAATCTGAAGCTCAACATAAAAATAATCTGCGCTCCCTTATTGTCTTAAAGAAAGGTATGGAATTTCCTTTCCGATTGATAGTCGAGCAAATGAGTAAACAAATGGTGGCTTTTTGACTTACGAGGTAAAAGCCTCATTTTTATAAGTCGCCATTTTGTAAACTTTCACATTGGAAAGCGGCTTTTACAAGACTTTTGCGTACCTTTACAGTGTCTGTAAACAGTGCACCACTAGAAAGTATAAATAAAATAGAGATAAAATAAATAATTTGTCAAACCATTTGAGTAAACAGTGCACTACTGGAAAGTATAAATTTTCCAATGGCATTATTGCAACCACTAAGATTGATGCTTCCGTAATTTCCTGACACCTTTCACGGAGAGCCTTTCTAGCCTGATGAAGCACATGGCCGACAGGTAGATGCATTGAGGTCTCCCCCTGCACTGAGCAAGACCATACATCTTTTATCCATTCTCTCCATGCCGTGAACTATTGTAGCCCGTCTGTTAACATTCTCAACCAATACATTTAGAACCAACTTCAAGTTCCTTTCCAAAGCACTTCCATTCACAATATGATTGCCACCGTATTATACAACAGAGCTAAGGGTAATGTTAATAGAAAGAGCAGTAAGGAGAGAGATAATTTGTCTTTTGCAGAAAAGTGAAGTGAACCATTTCACCTCTGTAATGTTAGTAGAAAGAACATTAAGGAGAGATAATTTGGATTTTGCAGTCAAAGTGAAGTGAATAGATTTCGTGTAATGACAGACGTTGGAAGGGGCCATTCTGTAATTTGTAATTGAAATCATCTCAAGATCTCGACTTAAAAGAATTTGGTCTCCCTTCTTGTCGTCTTAAAGAAGAGCCAGTTGAAAGGTAGAGGTAATGTAGGGTGCAATTTATTTTCCTATTAATAGTCAAACAAGTACTGTTGTTTAAACTTTTATGTTTTAGTATATTTTTTGTTTGAAATTGATAGTTAAACAAGTTTTGTTGTTTAAACGTTTTATGCAGATTTAACCTCTCAAATCTACAGATCCAACAATTTCATGTAAAATTAAACAAATATTATGAATCAAAATATAGAACATTATATTCTATGATGAAAGAACTTGTCAATCAACACTACAACATTAAATAAAATAAATAATTTTTCAACTATTTTATTTCAGTTTAAGGATTAATGTACCTTGAATTTCATAAGTTTTACAGTAAGGAAAATAAGTGCAAGATAAGATATATCTTCCTCATATTTTCAAATCAATATTTTATTTTAGATTTTAAATTAAAATAAGTGAAATTAACTTTATATAGGTATCTTAAAAATATTATATGAAATAAAAAACCAAAACCCAAACACTTGAAATTTGTAATAATACAACAGTAATAATGATCTAATTTTAAGATTACTGTCAAATCAGACACTAAATTGATGTATGAGACCTTTTTATTTGGTAGTAGTCTAAACTTTCTAGGTTTTGGCTCTTTTTAGGGTATATTTTCTGTTTAATTTTGCAGATAATCCAGCTATAACTTGTTGGATCTGCGGATTTGAGTGACTAATACTGTATAATTCAAGTGCCCCAAGAGTTTTTCAGCATGCTGAATCCATTTATACATTCAGAAATGCAATTTAAACAACAAAAAAGTTCAATTTAGTCCAAATTTATATTACTGAATTTTAAAGAAAAAAACCAAAACATAAAACAATTAAACAATTTTTTTTATGTGTAGAACAAAAAAACCCCTCCATCCAAAAACAATTTAAACTTACATATAATTTTATATATAATTTTTTTTTCATATATAAATATACCAATATGATGATCATATTGATGTAATTCAACTCAATTAATAAATCTACATGAAACGAATCTGCAGGCTTGACTTTATCAAAATGTTAAGTCACCTGCTCACTTGATTTGAGTAGATGTCTACATCGTTGTTGGTGTTAATATGGGCACGCTAGAGAACTTGCATTTTGCACTGAATTGCAGTGAATACTCAACTACTCTATGCTCATTGATCACCTTGAAATTTGAGAATTGATTTTAACACTTAAATCGTTTTATAACTCTTAGAATTTAGAAGTTCGAGAAATGCTAAAATAAATATAAGTTTGTATTGTTTAAATTGTAATTTTGAGTAGATTTAGAATCCCAAAATTAATTAAGATTACTGTTTAAACACTTGTTCAAATTATAATTTTACATCGAACTGAAAATTCAAATTTTCAAAACAGATTTTAAAGACAATATGATCGCCTTATGTCCCACGTCGAGTGGAGAGGATCGCTGAAAAAACTTAATTACAACTGCAGACAAGGCTTAGCTGGATAAATACGAAGCATAAATGTGAATGGAGATAAATCGAACATTAAATGTCTCCATTAATGATGCCCAGCTATGGAGTTCGAAGGACCTGTTTGTAATATGTAGGCCTCTTTTATCAAAGAGCAGCGGTTCCCACCACCCGGCCATGACGTGCATAAGTGATTTGTCTATATTAAAATCCCTGTACATTTTTGAAATATTAAATATTACATTGCTTTATCAAATATTTTTCAAATTTTATATTTTTAATTGATTTTATTTTTTTTTATAAATATTTATTAAACCACATAAAATTTGAAATATTAAAATTATTTACTAATTAGAAATATGTTATAAATATTTCTGGATGGAAACTTTTTAATGAGAAATATTTAATTTCAATTTAATAAAAAATAAATTTAATTTATTAAACATTTAATTTAATGCATAATATATAAAAACTTAAAAACAATAAAAATAAATTCAAAATAATTTGACTTAAAAATATTATATTATTTTTTTTCTATAATATAATTAAAATATTAGAAAAAAATAATACAAATAATTTAGCAACTATTTCAATTATGTTTATAAACAAATAAATTACATACTCTGAATGGAATTTCATGACTCTTTTTATCATATACTTCACATTTCAATATCTTTAGGTGAGAAGTAATTTTTCAACAATATCAATTATGTTTATAAATAAAATAAATAAATTACATACTATGTATGAATTTCATGACTTTTTTACCATATACTTTTCTTCACATTTCAAATCAATATCTTTACCAAATCAATATATGTGTTTTACAAATCAATACCTTTAGTTGAGAAGTTTAATCAAAATAACGGTGATCCAATTGTACTTTGTGTTCATGTTACTTGACGAGTTTATTCAAAATAAAGGTCGCTATACGTGGAATTTCATGATTCTTTATCATATAATTTCTTCGCATTTCAAATCAATCCCTTTAGTTAGACAAGTTTCTTTTCTTCACATTTCCAATCAATCGCTTTACTTAGACAATGTAAATTATTTCGGTCTTCAATTACATGAGGTATATATGAACTACATGTAGATATAATTCATACTAGTGACACAACTTATGTCGATACAAGAATCAACTTGATCGCAAGTAAGTTGTTGGCCATTCCAAGAGTGCATGACCGGCGTTGAATAGATCTTGAAATCTTGAGATTTCTTTGGTTTGTGCGCTAGTATTTCCTCCGCCATATATAATTCGAGTAAACCCTATTCCTTATGAATGTCGGCATCATGAACCGTGAGATCAGTGACTGGATTTTGAATGGATTCTCGGGATCACTCCAACTAGATCGATTCCAATGCGATCTTCTTCTTATACAAATTTTGGTGAGCTATATGGCTTGCATGCCTTGGAGTTACTGGTAATTAAATAATTTAATGAGGGAAATCTGAAGTGCAAGATAATAATTCAAAATTCATCTTCATGCTAACATTGCAATAACCCTCTTGTTAACTAAACATGAAAGATACAATTGTTTAAGCATATCCCTACTAGAATGCGATATGATATCCTTCATCTTGGAAGTAGTGTTTTCTATTCAATCGGTTAATGCTCCGAGATAAACAAGAACAAGGAAATGTTGGGCTTTCAAAACAATTTCTGCTAAATGACAACTTATCCAAATGCAACAACAACAACATGACCTGATGCAAGTTCTAGTTAAAAACGATTTCAAGGGGGAGAGGGTTCACAACATTCAGTTATGGAGGAGGTGGCATGTTAATGTCATACTTGATCCTATTCAATCTTGAAAATGATTGTTATGGGTTACTCAAATTTTATCATTCGATGGAACAAGTTCACCAGATGCATCGAGCGTTAAGTTAACTTAACAATTGTGTTTGTTATGCAATATCATTTTTTCATTGTGTTCAACTCTTCTCCTACATGACCAAGTCACCACAAAGTTCAAACTACAACAATCTAACAGTGCTTAGCTTGATTAATGAGTGGAAATTTAAAAGGTTAATTGAACGCCAAGGTTCATACTCGACAACTAAATCCGACTATATCATACTGTCTCATTGCATTGCATTGCATTATATTTGTTCAATTGATAGCATCAAGGACTGAATTGGTATGACATGGGTTGTAATCAATAAAATAGTTTGAAGATTTTTCAATTGCAATAACCTTGTATGTTCTTCAACTTCACACATGGGTCTGTGTGCAACTCCTCCAAAGAGGTCAATGTTTCCATACTTGGTAGCTCTTCTATCTCAGAGCACCCACTATCACTTCGATGTCTGAGCTCAGTCCCCTGCACCAAACCCCCCATGATCTTCATATGCACACATCTGCTTGCCCACAATCCCTCCAAAGATACCAATGACTCCATACTTGACAACTCTTATAACCTATAACACCCATAAAATCTTAGTTCCAACCCTAATACACTCTTCAATTTCACATGTTTGTCTGCCCACGACAGCTCCAGCGATACCAATGTTTCTATGGTCAGAAGCTCTATTGACTCAACCATTAACACTAACATTTGGGCATCGAAGCTTTGTCCACTACACCAACCCCTACATGCTCTTCATCTTCACACATTCACATTCACCTGACCACAAATCCTCCAAAGACATCGATGTTTCCATACTTGGCACCTCTTCTAATTCATGGCATACACTAACACTTATGTGTCTAAGATTTGAAACAATTAGTCATTGAAGCTCTGTACACTGCGCAAACTCTCGTATGCTCTTCAACTTCACACATTCGTCTTCCCACAACTCCTCCATAGATGTCAATAATTCCATACTTTGCAACTCTTCAGAGCACACACTAACTTTTAACTCTTGAAGCTTTGTCCACTACACCAACCCCTATATGCTCTTCATCTTTACACATTGGTTTTCCCACAACTCCTCCAAAGATACCAGTGTTTCCATACTTTGCAATGCTTCTAACCCAGAGCATGCAGTAACATGTAGATGTTGAAACTTTGTAGCCTGCACCAACCCCCACATGCTTTTCATCCGCTCACATCCATCTTCCTGCAACTCCTCCAAAATACCAACATTTGCAAGTGTGTTTGCAAAACGTTACGAGTTTCGACCATAAGAAAGATATATATGTATGGCTTATGAGTCTCATCTACAAAACCTTTCAAATTCAAGAGATTTAAACATACAATCCTTCACACGACAATTTATATTTACCTGTGATTCATCTTGTTGTAGTGTTTTTAATGTGTTCCTTGACAAACAATTGTAGAACACTAGAAATTTCTAAATTTCTGATCGGATTTGAGAAAAACTAGTCGGAAAAATATGTCTAGTTCCAAAATTTATATTTACTTTCGACAAGATTAATCAGAAAAAATATAAATATAAATATGCCTAGAAAAGGTTTAGAACGTTAGACTACACGCTTGTTGCAGCAGAACCATATGATATTTGGAGACTTCACCCTCATCAAAATTCACCCTCGTCAAAATGTGTTCCAAGAGAGAATCTTCAATATCAACAACTTGGCAACTCCTCATTTGAATACCGTCAAATACTTCATCTTCATGATATTCACGAAGAACTCGTCTAATTCCCTATACAGTTATTACTTGTTCATCTAGAAAAATGATAGTTATTACATGTTCATTCTTGCAAAATGACGAAGAACTAAAAATTGAACCTGGATTTTTATTGAATAATATATCAAGAGGATTGAGTGATAATCTACTTACAAATGATTTATGTAATAAATCATCTATTATGTTCTGTGTCCAATGCTGAAGACGACGCAACGACATCTTAGTGACCTCTTCCCACCTCTTCCCAAATATATCAGGTGCATACAGTTCCATCAAACACTTGTTGTCATGCATATGTGCCTGTCTCATTCCAACTGTCAATTCCACTCCCTATCTCATTCCAACTATCATTTCCACAGCTTCCACCAGACATTTGTTTTGTATATTTTGAAATCCCAACCTAAATGAGGAAAACATTGCAATGGGAAACATGTTGATGTCGATGTTGTTCACATCAAACCAACAATCGAAAAATTGAACGGACATGTCACCTTGTAAGAGCTCTCATAAAGAGAGAAATGAAAACATTGAAGGGAAGCCACTTAAATGGTCACCATTAAAAAATGTACACCAATAAAAGACAAGACGCTTGTCGGTTAAAAGATGTCACCTATCTGAAAATAATAAATGAATGAGCGGACACCACTTTGTCTTTCCTTTCATATTAAATGTTTTATTCCTTTTCATGTGAAGTGTTTTATGAAAACCAACATGCATCTACTATTTCTCTCTCTGTGCAATAACCCATCCACCCATATTTGCATTTATGATCCACCACCATCTATGCAATAATGGGTTCATTTTATTAACCAATAAGATCTTCGAAAAATGTTTGGGTTCATTTTATTAACCAATAAGATCTTCGAAAAATGTTTGGGTTCATTTTATTAACCAATAAGATCTTCGAAAAATGTTTTAGAAGAATTTTAAAAAATTCAAAAAAATATGTTTGCAATGTTTCATCTTAGAAAAATCTTAATAATTTTTCGTCAACTAATAGATTAATATGCATATCCATTCCTATATACCATACTGCTATCGCGACAAGTATAATAAAAATCACTTTGAATTTCATGACTCTTTATCACTAACTTTTTAGAATGTATATTTTCCTCACATTTCAAATCAATAATTTCAAAAAACCAAACTAAAGATGATCCAATTATCCTCTTGTATTCATTGAAGTTTAGTCAAATTGTGGAATTTCATGACTCTTTATCACCTTTGTAATATATATTTTCTTTTCTGTTTAAATAAAATAAAATAAAAAACTTTATTTTACAAGTTTTTCACATTCCAAATCAATACTTTCACTTGAGAAGTTTAGTCAAAGTAAAAGTGATCCTTGTCCTCTTCTATTCATGTTACTTGAAAAGTTTATTCAAAATAAAAGTGGGTGCATGTGGAATTTTATGACTTTTTATAATATATATTTTCTTTCAAATTTTAAATCAATATTTTATTTCACAATTTTCTTTACCTTTTAAATCAATACTTAATAAGTTTAGTCAAAATTTGTGCATGTTACTTAAAAGGTTTATTCAAAATAAAAGTGAGTGTATGTAGAATTTTATGATTTTTTATAATATATATTTTCTTCATATTTCAAATCAATATTTTTATTTCACAAGTTTCTTTATATTTCAAATCATATCAATATTTCTAGTTAAGAAGTTTAGTCAAAATAAAGGTGATTCAGTGGTTAAATCAATACCTTTATTATACCTGCTGCCCTGTGGTGTTATATAACATTTGATATGCTATTGACCACCAATTACTTATCGTTGATCAAAAAGAATTTGCACTTTTTCAAATGTTTTACATTGTAGGATGATTTTTTATTATTTTTTAAATTATTTAAAATCAATTTTCTTAAATGAGGATTGACTATTGAAACTAAGCCTTTATTGTCGAGTGGATGATGGGGAAAAAATTTGCACTTTTCAAAGGTTCTACATTGCAGGATGATTTTTTTATTTTTTAAATTATTTAAAATCAGTTTTCTTAATGGGGATACATTATAGGATGTTTTTTTTTTTTTTAATTATTTAAAACCAGTTTTCTTAAATGGGGATTGGCTATTGAAACCAACCCCTTATTGTCAAGCGAACGCGGGAATGAATGCTCTGCCATAGTATAACTTTTCATTTATTTTGGTCATAAATTTTGTTATCTTCGCCATAATTTATCCATCTTCATTGTACGTATTCAACCGACGACAAGTAATACTGCTATGTAGCTCTAGTTTCACAAGTTTCTTTACATTTCAAATCAAATCAATACCTTTAATTAAGAAGTTTAGTCAAAATAAAGGTGATTCAGTTGTTTTATTGTGTTCATGTTACTTGAAAAGTTTATTCAAAATAAAAATCAATACCTTTACTTAAGAAGTTTAGTCAAATCAATACTTTTACTTAAGAAGTTTAGTCAAAATAAAGGTGATCCAGTTGTTCTATTGTGTTCATGTTACTGGAAAAGTTTACTCAAAATAAAAATCAATACCTTTACTTAAGAAGTTTAGTCAAAATAAAGGTTTATTTCACAAGTTTCTTTACATTTCAAATCAAATCAATACCTTTAGTTAAGAAGTTTAGTCAAAATAAAGGTGATTCAATTGTTCTATTGTGTTCATGTTTTTTTTTTTAAGTAAAAAAGGTTGGAGCCTATTATATTACCATAAACAAAATACATAGCTATAAACGATGCCAGCTGTCCCGCCTGAGCAGGAAATCGGGACAGCTGGGCACCCATGTCCATATGTCACCCAGTGTGCAGAATTAGCAAAATTAACAGAGTTGACGATGCTACGTCCTGCCCGAAGGAAACCAGGACTAACAGTCGCGAGCATGAAACTGGTTCTCCTAACTAGTGCTAAAAAAAACTGGTAGCTAGCTATCTTAAGGCATAAATTATAACAACAAAACTAAAACCAAAGTCTAGTTCTGAACATTAAGTAACCTCTGAACCGGGATGCTTGTCCTCGTCCTCGGAGTGCCTCCATCTCGCTGGGAATGAGTAAGCTCGCGCACAAGTCGGACATTGTTTCTTTGACGGAGTTCTGGAATGTGCCGCAAAGAACATGTCAAGCCGCTGATCCATTCGCGCGAGGCGGAAGATTTGGTCTTCCAGCTTATTCCTAATCTCAAAGACAAGATTGAGGTGTCTTCCAGCTTATTCCTAATCTCAAAGTCAAGATTGAGGTGTCCGCTGATCCATTCGCGCGAGGCTGCTCCGGGCGGTGGCTGTCCATTAACTCCTCGCTGGTGGCTACCTCTGCTTCCTGTGTCTTGTGCCGATGTCGTGCTTGCTCTGGCCCCTCCGCTTCCTTGGTGGGTTCGGGAGGAACCTCCTCTTCCACGTAACAGGGGGAGTAAGGCTTCTCTGCGGTGGCTGTGGAAGGGTCAAGCGAGCTGCTCGCAGGCGGTCATGTGCTGTCCAAGCCAAAGTTCGAGCTTGGATTCCAATTTTCCGGTACCATAAACAGGGTGTGCTCAGGAGGGCTTGGCAGGCCTCCTTCCGGGATGACCTCCTCCACGTACGCCATTGGAGGCGTGCGTGGTTTGCTCTTTCGTCTCCTAGCTTCCATCAACATGGCTTTCTCGAATTTCTCCTTTCTCTTGCACCGTGACTCTGTCGTGTACCAGGCCGCTCCCCTTCGCGGTTTCCCTCTGGCTCGGGGCATGGCGGGATTCCAGTGAAATATTTGAATGCTATCAACTTCAGTCAAGTTGTTCCTGAGGATTGGTGAGGTTGCCGAGTGCGGCCACTGTACCGGTGAAACGGGAGAGAGGCTGCCGCAGCTCTGGTTCGCCTGTGGGACGGAGGCCTCCGGGAGCAACTTGCTGCTTGGTCTTACTATTCGGACAATGAGCACGAATGCGAAAACAATTGCCATAGTCGAAACATTTACCATCGCCATTAAAGTTTGTTGGGTAGTGCTTTGGTGAGGGGTACCCTTCCCTTACGCGAGGGGCCTCATCGTTTGAATGCTCCTGCGCCGATTCATGCTGAGTTATTGTCCGAGGTGATGTGAGCCGGTGGATGCATTAAAGCTGCGTCCCGGCTCGCTCCTGCGTGGCACTATTGCGCCCCGTGTCACCCCATCCGGGGATATTGTGTTCATGTTACTTGAAAAGTTTATTCAAATTAAAAATCGATACCTTTACTTAAGAAGTTTGGTCAAATCAATACCTTTATTTAAAAAGTTTAGTCAAAATAAAAGTGATCCAATTGTTCTATTGTGTTCATGTTACTTAAAAAGTTTATTCAAAATAAAAATCAATACCTTTATTTAAGAAGTTTAGTCAAAATAAAGGTGATCCAATTGTTCATTTCATGTTACTTGATAAGTTTATTCAAAATAAAGGTCATTGTATGTGGAATTTCATGACTCTTTATAAAATATAATTTCTTTACCTTTCAAATCAATACCTTACTTGACAAATTCATATCCAACTATTATCTTGTGTTCATGTTACTTGAGAAGTTTATTCAAAACAAAGGTCACTGTATGTGGAATTTCCTGACTCTTTATAATATATAATTTCTTTACATTAAAAATCAATACCTTACTCGATAAATTTATATCCAATTGTCCTCGTGTTCATGTTATTTGAGAAGTTTATTCAAAATAATTGTCATTGTATGTGGAATTGTATGACTCTTTACAATATATATTTTGTATTCATGTTACTTTATAAGTTGAATTGTATGACTCTTTACCATATATTTTCTATTCATGTTACTTTATAAGTTTAGTCAAAATGAAAGGTACATGAGTGTAACGACTCTTTACCACCTTCTACCATATATATTTTCTTCACATTTTAAATAAATATTTTTATTTGATAAGTTTGTTCACATTTTAAATTAATAATTTTATTTGATAAGTTTAGTTAAAATGAAGGTGATTTGTAATGTACCCAATTTACAAGTTGAGTCATGTTATTACTAAAAATGATCAAATTATAATTATAATTCTGATAACAATTTTAAATGTAGAAAATACATAACATGGCTAAAATATTTTTATTTGATAAGTTTGTTCACATTTTAAATTAATAATTGTATTTGATAAGTTTAGTTAAAATGAAGGTGATTTGTAATGTACCCAATTTACAAGTTGAGTCATGTTATTACTAAAAATGATCAAATTATAATTCTGATACCAATTTTAAATGTAGAAAATACATAACATGGCAAACAATCTCATGCAATTATACATATAAATTAAAAATGTAAATGTAATTAATTTAAACATGTGTAGAAACAATTAAACACATACAAAAACATTCAATCACATAAAAACTCAGGTTCAAATGAATCATTTTACCCACATAAAGTAGAAATATATATATAAAATAAACTTCATAGTGAAATGCACAACGATTAACTCAACATTCACCATAAATAAACACAATGGTTATGAACACTTATCATAACAAATATGCATCCCACTGCAGAGTGTAACATACCCGCTCTTGCGCGCACTGAGCGAACTTATTCTTTGAAGACACTTGCTTGCAAGTGATCCAGATTATTATACTATTGACCGTTTGATTATGATTATGAGGCATTATGGATATTGTGATATGTTATTTTGTTGTATTGACATAGATAGGTGCTATTGACTGGGTTCTCCTGAGTGTGTAGGACTTTGGACCCCAAGGATGTAGAGGCATCGATGAAACCCCTTGGACTCTAGATCGAGTCAGGGAGTGGACAGTTGGGTTGATTGTTATTGATATGACATAGGTACATCTGATTAGATGTTATGATGATTGATTATTATTACTGACATGATTTGTTGATGATGCAGGCTGACGATAACTTGTTGACCAGACTCACATGTGGAGTAGAGGGGTCACGCACGACAAACAGAGACTTTGAGGGAGAGGTGTGGACAACAACCCTGCCACAACCTACTAGCACTCCCATCGTGGCTCAAATTGTAGGTTAACGATTACCTAGTTCGACAAGACCTGCGATGCCGCGAGGGCAGATTGCGACAGTCGCTCACGATGATTCTAAGGGGCGCACAATAAGGTAGGGGCCTTATTCCTTAGAGGCCCTTAGTCTCCCATAAGATCACCTGGCAAAGTATTGACTCCAGGGGTTATTGATGTCTACCAAGTCAGTCAAGAGGCGAGTGGCACCCTTGGAGCACATAGTGCGTCCTCAAGGGCATGTCGTACAAGGAAAACGAAAAGAGGCAAGTGGCACCCTTGGAGTATGTAGTACGTCCTGAAAGGCACGTCGCGCAAGGAAAACAGAAAAAGACAAGTGGCACCCTTGGAGCACCTAGTGCGTCCTGAAGGGCACGTCGCAATTTCAACGGGTAAGTGAATAAATTTAGTCGGCCCTAAAATGAATGAGGTGATAAATAAGATTTAAAAACAATTTCCTTAATAAAAATGTCACCCAACCTAGTGAAATTAAAATCTAGGTCTAAGTAACACATGTGGTAAAAAATAATAATCATAATTAAACATGTAACAAGAAGGGGGTAAGAAATTCAGTTAAATTATTAAAATCAAATTACAATGGGGGATTAAAACTTTAAAAGGGAAATGATTGTTTTATCTACATATGCTAATTTAATTTCTAATTAAAAAGAAAAAGGGGTAAATGGTTGTTTTTCTACACTTGCTAATTTGAGTTTTAGTTAAAAAGGGAAAAGAGGGAAACTTAAAAGAAATAGGAAACTAAAGGAAAAAGATGAAACATACAGAAAAAGGGAAACGTAAGGAAAAAGCTGAATGTCTAACTTAGTAAGGAATCTTGCCTTTAAGAACTTTCTAATTATGAACTCAACTAGGAATTTAGTAAAGACGTAAGTCATTTAAGATGTGTAAGGGAATATTGGGACACCAAGGAGCATTTTTAGGAATGCTTTTAGGTGGGTGAGGGAAATATGAATAATTAATTAATTAATAAAATTAATTTCTAGTGCAACTAGGGGATCGGGTGACATGTGTACAGGGGAGGTTTTTCCTAATTAAAATTTGTGAAATAGGAATTTAATGAGAATATGGGAAATTAATTACTTAACAACTCTATAAAAAGGATGGAGGAGGATGAGTATGGATCTCATCTTTATGCGTAACATTACGCTGCTGGATTTTTGTCTTGACTGAACTTCTCTTGTGGGAGTTGGGATACCTAGCTCGGGTAACGAGTGGTAGCTCGACCTTGCGAGGTGATCTGGGTGCTAGCTGTTCTCTGGTATAGTGTGCATGCCCCTTTGCGGCTCAGGGGGCTCAGGGGGAAGAAGAGTACCCCTAACGTTGGCTGGGAGGTACTGGTGAGGTCACATCGATCGGCAAGTGGAAGCTGGACGGAGCGCACGCGGGACATAAACTACTGAGCGGTCGCATTTGGCTAAGGTATGTCGGTTTAATTGTTACTTGCAATGAAATTAAATTTACTCATGTTATTTCTCTGTGCTCGGTTTAAGATTTCATTTCCACGCGTTGTCTTGCACCTGCTTTCCTACGGTATTGTAATCCCCTTGCTTGTTGTTTTCTGATGGATTTCCTTTGGCGAACCCAACTTCTGATTTCATTAACTTATCGGTGTGGGTTTTATTGATTATTATGAAGAGATTGTGCTTTATCTTCCGCCCTTATCCCCAGGTCATCAGTCCATGCCTGAGCAGTCGGCCATGAGCCGAATCGACGGTCATCACTTCGGTGTTTAAAGACCTATAGATTCTAATGCCTTGATTTTCTGTGCATGGATGATGAGAGATGGATAAGTTTTGCCCAGCTGTCTACCCCTTACTTATCTCTACATTTGATCACTTCATGGTTGAAAGATTGTCTTTGCGCCTTCTTGTGATTGAGTATCTCTGCGTATCGTTTCTCATTTCTCTTGACAAACTTCTTAATACTCTCTGTGCTTTTAATATCACTTTGCATTTTGGTTATCTGTTTCTCCCAATGAATTGCCCTAATAATCTCATCTTTTTTGATGATCACCTCTGCATTTTTACTGTGTAAATGGTGGCGTTTTTACTGTGTAAATGGTGGCATTTTAACTGTGTAATGGTGGTGTGGTATGCTGTGTATGACAACATTTCCTTTTTAATAGACAACGAATCCTTTGCATTGTTAGATAGTAAAGACAATAATTTATATTTAAAAGACAACGATTTCATATAAGACAGTGAACCAGTTCCATTTTTATATAGCAAATTCTTAACATAGCAAATTCATAAATGGTTTCAGTTTTAAACAACGAATTTATACTTGATTTACTGTTGACAACAAATTTAGATTTGACTACGAAATTAATAATCCTTGGGTATATAATTGTTGCGTTTAGTTGGTTGAGTGTGGCTGCGTTTTATGACAATAGCCTTAATTAATTGTAAGACTGTGTTGAATTTGCTACTGTGTAGACAACGATTATTTATATCTGCATACAAACAATGTTTTCCTTTCATACAACACTTTAATTTTTGATTGCAAAATCACACTTATTGACTACGATTTTCATATAGTGTATGGCTTTGAATTTGCGTACTGTGTGTCTGCGATTTCACTTATATTGAGTGACTGATAGTGTTATTTTTATTTCTTGTTAAAATAGTGTTATTGTGATTTATTTAATATAGTGTTATTATTATTTCTTGTTAAAAGACAACGTATCTATATATGTGAATAATAGGCATAGTTTTTATGCACAACGATATATACTGACAACTATATAATAATGCACAACGATTCTCATACTCTGAGTTTGGATAGCGAACTACATCTATGGACAATTGGGATAGCGATTTATACTCTTTGACAACGAAATATATTGCATAGTGTTATCATCACACACAACAATATCACCTTTCACCCAACCATATCATAATTCGATCAACAATATTAGTATTAGCCTCCTTTAGTATTAGCAACATCATTTGAACATATAATGTGTGCCAAAGATTTATTACTATTATAGAACAACAATTTTATTAATTACTAGCATGTTGATTGACATAAATTATTTTACAACGATTTTATAAATTGTATGACAGCTAATGTTGACAACGATCTGTACATTCTGACGTCGATTTTGCATGATGTGTATGTTGTGTATTTATAGACATCGAATCATATGTAGTGATTCTGTGTATGGCAACATTTTTAACAGGTAAAAGACAACGTTGTAATCATTGATGTGTCTGACGGTAATTTCGGGTTTATTGGTGAGGTAACCTTGATGTGTTAAAGTGCTAACATAATACATGTTACTTATTACTTCTTAGCACATAAACATTAAGGTCTTTGTTTGGCATATGTGGTTACCAGTGCCTTGCAATGTTGTTATTCATTTTTCGATTCACACAATAATGAGTAACAAATCAATGCATCTATTGAAACGATTTACTAAGGGTACATCAAGACACAAGTCAGTTCACTCATTCTCTGCTGATTTGACAACTGCACACTAATTATTTAAGGCCAGTAAGCTTAGAGTGTTATTAATGACAACCCAGATTTATGTTTGGAAAACATTATGATTGTCTAAATTTTGGTTATGTTCTTCTCTCTAAATGTTAAGCTGAAGGAACAATACTTTATGCATTGTCTTGACATACTAAATATCGGGTTATATTTTACCTCACAAGCACACTTGCAAATCTAGTTGCATTGGATGTGGGTATGACAAATGAACATATGTTTTTTTCTTTATGGTTTCCACTCTGCATATAAGTGAAATTTTGGTCCTAAACACACAGTGCAGACAATAATTCAATGTTTAGTAATTGCACCTCAGGGCACTTAAATTTGGGTGCTATACTTAGCAGAAACATTCATTAAGAGTACCTAATTTAATCATTGACTGTACCTAATTAAATCAACTATGTTGGCAACATTTAAAATTTATCTTTCAACACTGGTACACTGGTACAGTGTGGGAGACTTCCTAAAATGGTGCCTCTTAAGAAAGCAAAAATCCTCCGTTCATTCGCGCAATTTAAATTGAGCGATGTCATCTTGCGTCTTGTCGACATGTTGCTTGGGTGCGTGGGTATAGTCTCCTCATCAGTTATTTCAGTCTTCTAGCGTGTTGGATTTTTCTTGAGTCTTTGGTCCAGATAGGTTATGTTGCACCAGGGTTATTGTCACGCCTATCACTTGGTGACAACATGATTCCTTATGAGGGAATCATTGCGCGCCCTAATGGATAGAGGTGAATGATAACTTGGCCGGAGTCTGTGATTCCCGATGTGGGCATTTGTTCATTGTAGTTGATGTTGGTGCTTGGGTTGTAACACCTTCATGCGTTTAGTTTTTGCGCCATAGAGGTTTCTAGTTACTGGTTGTTGAGGCCGTTGTGTCGGGATTGTGGATCTTTTTCTTTAGCTTGTAGGCGTTGTCTTGCTTATGTCGGGTGGGTAGTCGCTTGTATTGTCCTTGTGTGACATGTTAGTCCGGTTTCATGATGTGCTAATGTGCGGGGTCGTTGGTTTTATATTGCCTGAATGCATAAGTTGTGTTCGTCGTCAAGTTGTGATGATTTCTTGTTGTCCTTGATTGCCTTCCTGCTTTTAAAAAAAATTGTGTCGCTTGTAGTCGTAACGACGGGGTCGTTACACAGAGGACAGATGTTCCACCCACCATAGTCTTCTTGTTCTAGTGTTCAACAACTAATCACCCCTAATCTGGGGCTTTGAATCCACAAGAGATAGTGGTTCCTAAGGATGGATACTATCCCCTCTCAATAACTAAATTATTTTAGCCATTCCAATCCACCGACTCTATTTTCCCCTCAATCCCCACAACCCAAGAAATGGGATCTCATTCTCTATCACGCAATCCCTCGGACTATCCTACTTCCCTCCAAGACTCCAACATAGGTTGGACATGAAATATCTTTGATGGGGACTACAATAATCTATAGTTTCACATGAATTCTCACAATAGAAACTTACTTGCTCACTTTTACACTTTCTTTCCTATAATCTTACTCACAGGCTTACAACATATTTCCTCATGAATTTACAGCGCCAACTAGCTGCCCCACATGCCCACTATGGCTTCCTTCAAGCTTCAACACTCATAACTCCCTTCTTGTCCAAAAATATCCATATATAAACTACCCATTTTTCCCATATGAAATTCCTTATTTTCCCTTATTTGCTTGACTCTCACTCTTCCCCAAAAGGATTTATTAATTGACTCTCACACGTCCCTCATGCTTTCTTGTACTCGACCCATGCTCTCAATAACTATGTGAGGTGACTTCACAAACCAACCCTCTTGCATGTGTTCAATGATTGGAGATTGGAAACATTCTAAAAGAAATAGAAGGTTCATAAAAAAGATAATTTGGAAAGATAGTTTGAGTTTAATAAACATGTGTAACTCCCCTTTTGGACACCCACTCTCTTGTGGAAACTTAGTCCCCATGTCTCTATCCATGTCCATTTGTAATTGACAATACATTTTATTTATTATTTATGATATACAAAGTTTACATTTTACATTGCTTGGCCCGTGACCGTACATCATATTTACATTATACATCACTAAACTAGAGATTCAAAATAGAGATGTTACATAATCCAATTGTCTTCTTTTTTCATGTTACTTGAAAAGTTTATTCAAAATAAATATCAATATATGTGGAATTTTATAACTCTTTACAATATATATTTTCTTCATATTTCAAATCAATACCTTTACTTCACAAGTTCCTTCACATTTCAAATCAATACCTTTACTCTAAGAAGCTTAGTCAAAATAAAGGTGATACAATTGTCCTATTGTGTTCATGTTCATGTTACTTTGAGAAGTTGATTCAGGATAAAAGTCACTATACATGGAATTTTATGATTCTTTACAATATATATTTTCTTAACCTTTCAAATCAATCCCTTTACTTGACAAGTTTCTTCACATTTCAAATCAATACCTTTACTTTGAGAAGTTTAGTTAAAATATAAAAATGGTTGTCCGTGGAATATCATGATTCTTTACCATATATATTTTCTTCACATTTCAAATCAATACCCTACTTTACAATATATATTTTCTTCACATTTCAAATCAATACCTTACTTGACAAATTTGTTCACATTTCAAGATAATACCCTGAGAAGTCTAGCCAAAATAAAGGTGATCCAATTGTCTTGTATTCATGTTATTTGAGAAGTCTAGTCAAAATTAAAGTCACTATACAAGGAATTTCATGACTCTTTACCACCCGTTGACTCTTTACCATATATATTTTCGTCACATTTCAAATAAATACTTTTATTTGACAAGTTTCTTCACATTTCAAATCAATACCTTTACTTGATAAGTTTAGTCAAAATAAAGGTACTCCTATTGTATTATTGTGTTCATGTTACTTGAGAACTTTACAATATATATTTTCTTCACATTTCAAATCAATATCCTACTTGACAATTTTTTTCACATTTCAAAATTGTAACGAACCTCCTCGTTACGACAACCATTCTAGTAACATGTGCAATTTTTTTTTTTT
>ML783828.1:0-12562 GCA_009831015.1 Picea engelmannii | reverse complement strand
GACAAGGCTGGAGGAGGATCCACAGGTCCAACGCTGGGACAAGGAAGAGGAAAGGATCAATGCAGCAATCCAAGAACTCAAACAGAGGCAGAAGACCATACCAATCCTAGAATGAGTCAAAGGGACGCAAGAGATGAAGAAGACGTAGACAGAACTTATCACTGCGTAAACGCAGAAACATGAGTGTCAGGCTCAAATAGAGCCATTACAAGAACGGGTAACAGAAGTACTCGCACATGCAGAAGGAGCTAAAACACAGATAGCACAGACCCAGGGAGAATGTGCAGGATTGTTGAGCGACGAAGTGGCAGTTTAGGTAGTAGACACCATCAAGGAGAAGACCGCAGAAGCACTGACAAAAGAAGCAGAGCTCAAGGAAAAGTTCCAGACGATCACCAAGGAGATCAAGGAAGCTTAGAAGGATTAGGTGACTCGGGACGAGTCACATGTCAGTGTTGGGGGCATGTTGGCACCATACCGAAGCAGAAAGAAGGATGATCATGGGGAAAGAAAACGTGAAGAAACTGAAGTAACAACTGGAAGGTAACACAGCACGTGCGCATGCAAGAAAGCGTGCACAAGGAAAGTGACAGCTGGAGGAAGAACAACACGTGTGCATGGGAGGAAGACCTAATGTCGATAAGGTTAGGGTTTTGTTAGTACACTGTAAATAGCTAAAGAGCCCGATAGATATAAATATATATACAAAGGTATTATGTAAAGGTTCCACTGTTTGTATTAGATCGCCTTTTGTATTAGTTGGGTTTTTGCATTGTTCCATCATAGAGATGTATGAGTTGATGCGTTATGTAATACGGTTATGAGCTATTTTTGTAAGTTGTTGAGCTAAGAACAGAGGAGAGGAGGAATATATGAGGATTAGATCGCAGGATGAGGAGCCTGGTGCGATCTAGTTCCCCTCATACAGATCTGACCCATTTTTTGGGGAGAATTGTAAGCACACGACGCTGGAGATGCAGAACCACCATAATAAAAGAGCCAAGAGCCAAATCTTTGTGTACGTAGCCTAGGAGGTGGTGAACCACGGTAATATCTGTGTAATGTGATGAATGCATGTATATATTTACTTTCTTTGAGCAGTTAATTGTTATGCTTAATGGATGAGTTAATACATTGTTATAGAATACGATTGTGTTGTTCAAGAAATAAACTATATAGATAAGTGCATGATCGTGAATAACAGTAGACTGCAGTTCCAATTCATAGTGCATGGCTCTGAATAATAAACCCCTATCTCATACTCAATTCTAGGCTGTAAACACATGAGTCTTACAACCACCCATTTAAATCTATCTCGGGTGAGATTGTGCAATGCATTTTGTGCACTGTGTTGCTTTCTGGTCTACCAAGAGGGTCGATAGTTTTAGAGGCTTTGTTGGAAACCTGAAACACATGAACCCTGGGTCAGTAACTCAGATGGTCAAAAAAGACGAATAAGTAATAGACAAAACCAACATAGATACAAGATTTTAGTCCATTTCTATAGAGTTCGAATTTTAGAATTTGAACAATGTTTGTTTAATGGTTTTAAAAGTAAAAAAAAAAATACAAATGATCTCTTAAAAATTAGAGTGGGGATTTAAAATTTATCATATGGATTACATTATATATGTTAAATTGTAAATGTGTAATTCATAAAATGTTTGGTTAAATATCCCCATACATACGTTTTGAAAATATGATTTTAAAAATCATCACACTTTTCCTTATTACATCAAATGAGTTATTTTAAGGGACAATCTCTCTACTAGACTTCGTCAGTTGTCCACCTCCAATAGAGATATACCATCTATCCCCTACATATTTTGTCCATGTCTTCGAAATAAATTTTGTTGTATGTGATTTGTCCCTTCATCACATTTAATGTAAGGCACCTCCTGTATTCATTTTAGTTGAATTTTTCCAATTTACATCAATGGATGAGCTAGCAGCAGGTGAGGACCGCACATAACCACTAGCAAGTTGGTTTTGTGGTATGCCCCTATTATAGATAGAAGGACGATTGAATATACATATCAGTTTTATAGTATTCCCTAGAAGGAAAATTGGATATAGAGAGGAAGACTTGATTAACATGTTTACCTTTCTCTGGATGTCCAATCCCTTGTTTCAATCCCTTGTTTCATGATCAGTGAATGGATTCCTAGCGGTATGAATCTAAATTGGTTGACAATAAATAAAGAATATTCAATATCTAGATGTTGATTTCTGCCATTCTAGAATTAAGTGTTTGTGATCAATGGATTCAAAACATAAGACTTCATGTATTATTAATGAATATAATCAAGTTAATCGAATAAATGCATCAACAACCTATAAGTTTTCAGTCGCTTAACACCCTCCCAATGGTCATATGCCACCTCAAATGTTCTCTTATATGTTCCAAAGCCTTATATCATTAAGGTAAGCAATCCATCTCTTTTTTTCATATAAATAGATGTTTTATATTTTCATCAAGAACATCCAGATTGGTTATCTTTGTGCTAATTCTAACTAAAAAATAAAAATAGAGTTAGTTCAATTCTTATACATATTATGATATTTTCTTAGTGAATTAGAAAGATATGAACATGCAATTTATTTTTTTTCATTTTTATTAATATTAAACTTAATTGTGAAACATATAAATATAATAAATATACATAAACGAGATAATTATGTATTACATATAACATATGTAAAAATAAATAAAACAAATCCATCGTTACCTCCAAATTGTTATTTGAACGACAATACTTTTCTCCTCATTTATTAAAGAATGACTTAGTTACCACCACGTTATCATTCTCAATTACTCATGGTGTAAGAATTTGTATGAAGTTTACTAAAGAAAGATTTGAGTAACTGTCACGTTGTCATTCTCACAATTACTTGTCGTGTAAGAATTTGTATAAAATGTATTAAAAATGTAATTAATTATACTTATATTGTGGTCTCATCCATGAATTTCAATTTTAGTTGTTGTGATAGAAAGGAAATTATCTTGTTTGGTGTTGTTGTGAAAGCTCCACTCGTCCAAGGGAATGATATAATGTACAATTTGAACGAAACAACTTCCTAAAGCTATCTCCTTTAATGAAGGTGTTAGTAAGCCTTTTATCAAAAATTAAAGAAGGATTCTTTTAAAAAAAAAAATTCAATTTTTATAGCTCGTGTATTATTATAATAATAATTATAAATATTTAATTTATTTTATTTTATTTTAATACATTTTTATTTAATGATACTCATTGAAATTTTTAAACATTTTTTAATAATTATATAAATTTTAAATAAATAAATAAAGATAGAAAAATTAATTTTAAATTTTAAATAAATAAATACAAATAAAAAAAATTAATTTAAAAGACTATATATAAAATACAATTCTAAAAATAATTACAATAAAGATATTATCAATGAAAACAAATTTTATATTGTATTTTTAATAGATTTATGTTTCTAAATTATATGAAAAACTACTACATTATAAAATGAAAACAAATTTTATAGTGTAATTTTAATAGATTTGTATTTCTAAATTATATGAAAAACTACTATATTATAAAATGAAAACAAATTCTATGTTGTTTGAGTTTTGAGATAAAATGTATTTAATAACTCCTTGTATCGGGTGACAGGAAAGAGATCGTCCATGGAGACGCCGCTTGAGAAAGACTGCCACACGTCCTCTCAGCCTACTTGTGCTTGTCACCCTCCTCCTACTCATGTCGCCTCATCTCATGCGAAATAATTTCTTAGCCTAACGATATAATTTCAAAATCACTCCATCTATTGACTGTCCTATTCAATCTTTGATCATGATTATTCGAAGACACCTTTTCCTCGCCTGATACGTCCTTCCATGCCTGAATTCCATCATGGTTGAGCCCTCCACTATGTCTCGCATTACTTATCATCACCTCCCTCACAATGGCATCACCATTACCTCTTCTTATGTCTCGTCGCCTGGTTCTTACTTCCATGTTTCTCCATGCATTTGTATCTGCCAACTTTTCCTCCTGTTGTTATCCCTCCCCCTCTGCAATTTTACCTTAACATCGGTCCCTTCTTCCTCCCTTTCCTCACCGACTAGACTCATCACTGTGATTCCAATGGCTCGCAGAAGCCATTCACGATGGGATCGTGGTGGTCCCTCCAGTCGTCAACGGGGTCATTATGGTCCTCATCTGGTCAGTGCAATTGAAGAATCTTCGGATTCTTACCTTGCCCATACTCCTCCACACATCCAGGACAAAATTGATTTAGACGAAGCCGATCTTTGGGTTCTACGACGCTTTGTATATGATGACGAAGTGTTGGATATGGTCGGTTTGTGGGTACCAGACACAGGTAATACAAGGTCGAGGGTTTCCCAATATCTAAAGATCGTGGATATGTACTGGCATTTGAAGCTTCTGCTTGGACGTGTCATGGCGGATAAGAAGGATGAAAAATAGGAAATGCTCCTCCATCTTGATGAAATCCAAGGACAACTCCAACTTCATGACCACAAGTTGAACATGTTATCTAAACACCTGACAGACGTAAATCTCTCTCACGTCACTCTATTCGAGACCTAGGTGACTCTGGATGATGGCCCACCCTCTACATAATTGTCATGTTTTTTTTGTATTTTCTATCTACTATACAGTCTAGGAGGTTTTGGGCTCTTAACCCAATTCCACAATGGTCAAAACAAAGAAAATTGGCAGATTGTTTTTGTTATAGGCATAGTCAATAACTTTCCTTTCAGTTATTGTCTTATACTTAGTCATATACAATCTTTCAATTTTAAAAGACAGTTCTATCATATCACCATTGACAACTTGATGCATTATTGTTGGTCTAGTTTCCCCAATAGCAGACCAACAACAAATTTTTTGTACATTTTTACCATTGCAATATAATGACTCGAAATAATTAACAAAAAACAATGCATTTAATAACATTTAAATAATATTATTTTTAATTATATTTTATTGATTCAATGTATTTATTTAATAAAACAAATTAAATATAATAAAAAAACATAGAAAATGCTTTATACACTAAAAAGTAACTATATACTATGAAAAGATGTTGAGAAGTTAGTGGTTGTTAATTTAACTTTCCCATCACCATAAAATATAACATATATCCTTCTAACTCTTTGATATATCCTTCATTTATGAAGTTTGATTAACTTTACATAGTTTTTATCTTATTATTATTATTTTTTTTCTTATTTTAGATGGATATTTATTTTAGGTATTGTCTAATTGTTTTATGAAATGGGCGCTTGAATTATACAAAAATAATCACTGAAATCTGCGGATCTAACAATTTCTCGTCGGATTTTGAGAAAATATCCTCGAAAAAAATAGTAGGAGAAAAATCATTTCATAAAACATTTAAACTACAGCTTTATTTTAGATTAATCTCATCTTTATTTTATTATTTTAAATTTTAGATTTAAATATGATATAGAAAAAAAAATTAAAACAAATAAATATGATATTTAAAATTAATTTTAAAATATTGTATTATTATATTTATGTCAAACATGGCAACTTACTACAGTGAAATAATAATAATGAATACTAATAAATAAATGTATTAATCTTTTATTAATTAAATATTGTGGATTTCAATTTTTATTTTGTAATAAGTTTTTAATGAATTGTTTTATGAGGTAATCTTATGTTCCAAAATTTATAAAAGATAAATACAAATAAAATTTTGTTCCAAAATTTATAAAAGATAAATATAAATAAAATTTTAGTGGAAGATTTTATCTCAAACCTCAATAAATTAAATTCTTGTTTGAAAACAAATGTATGTAAATGAAGGTCTTCATTTAAACATGTGTTAAATTATGCTCCTCTTTTAATGTGTGGGGTAAATGAAAAAATTATAGAATGTAATCTAAGTCATATCTAGTTTGTTTGAAATGAGATTTATGCCTAGGTCATGGAACATATATACTTTAGGAAATGATAGACATCAAAGCTAATATGTCATCACATATGGAGAATTATTGACATGATGATTCTTTCATACACGATTGACTATTGAACTCAATTGAATAGATAAGTTGTACTAGTGACCTATTTCATAACATTGACCCTCTATTTTGGCCCTCTATTTCCTCTTATTACAACAAATTTTGGGAGATTCTCCTGTCCACTATGTTTTTCCAAGTCTCCATTAACAACCACTATTGTTTTTGACCTCGAATTGACTTGAGGATGATCCGTTATCTACCTTGATTTTCATTTACCTTGACCTGATTTGATCAGGGATTTATGGACCTTTTCTATCACATCCTCCCATCATCTCTCCATTGATTCTTAGCCCTTGAAAGACTCTTTTTAATTATTTATGGACCATTCAAAAAAACTTCACTTATCTTTAAACAACATAATCACTTAATCCACTTCGGCTCAATGAACTGACAACCTAGGATGAATAACTTTTCTTTTACCAAATTACAACTACTTCGACCACAAAAACCCACCACCGATGCTCAAACCCAGCATTGCCTGGTGACCTTTACCTGCAGAAAATAACAATACGCATGAGCACTGAAGTGAATTAGCAAATGCTTTGAGATTTTCCCAGTAATCTAAATATGTATGACAATATTACCTTTTTGTTGCCCTTGATGGTGGTATAGAAGGATCACTTCCACTTAGGGCTGTGAGCAAAGGGACACCATCACCTTAAAATTTGTCATAGATCAAGGCGCCTCCTTGGCTAGTTCCTGTAAGATAGGAGCCGAAAGAATTGTAGAGACTGTTAAGGCATTGATCCATATCAAGGTATCTAAAACACTGAGCGAGAGAGTAAACCCCACTCTCATTTCGTGTACCGAAAAAACATCCACTGAGCATGATGCTTGCGGAACTGGAACCGTGACAATATTGAGAGATAACCTTTGTAGCGTTTGAAACCGCCTTCAAGTTCCTATGTTAACTGAGCATAAGGATAGGCTTTGTAGCGTTTCAGAAAGGAACTTGAAGGTGGTTCGGAAATTAGCATCCACTGAGCATAATTGTTGATGTAGCCCATCTCGTTAACGTTCTCAACCAATGAGTTCAGAACCACCTTCAAGTTCCTTTCCATAGCAATTCTATTCTTGATATCATTGCCACTCATCCATAGGATTATCTGTGTGAGAAAAGGGTAATGCTAGTAGAAAGAGCATGCAGGCAATAGATAATTTGGATTTTGCAGTAAAAGTGAGGTGAATCTTTTCCCATGTGTAATGACAGACGCTGGAAGGGAACATTCTGTAATTGTAATTGAAATCAATCAATCTTGCTTCAACATCCATTAGCTAGAATAATGCATGCAACAATCAATCTTGCTTCAACATCCATTAGCTAGAATAATGCATGCAACATGTATACAAGTTTGTTGATCACAGTGACAATTTGTTATAGAAAATAAGCATAGAGGGATATATTACTACCTTCTTGACCATGGTGAGACCGAAATCCCCACTCATGGATTCCACCTGTTAACCATGTTTGTATTTTCAATACACTTGGGCTTGCCCTTATATACACTTACTTCAAATGATGATGATTGTTATTCAAGGTTTTTATAAGATGAACGATTTCTCAAAGCCATTGCATATATTGGACGACAAATGCATTCCTAATTACTAATTTTCATTTCTTTAGTAATGATTTAATGTGAATCAATCTTAAAACATTATTGTAATCTCATGGTGTGTTCTTGATCTTATATGGGTGATCAACAACTTAGGTATTACGGGTTATTATTATTTGTCAATAAGAGTGTGCTGTTTCAACAATTTAACAATGCAACACAACAAATTTTATTGGTTATTATGAATCCATTTTGTTATTTTGTGAGCCCTTAAAATTATGGATATGAGAAAATTTCATCTTTCATCTATAATGTACTTAAAGATGACCAAAACTATATAGTTGTTGCATTTTTTTTTGGCTTTATAGGTTTATGTCTTTCAACTTTAGTACAGGGCTTGCAAAGATGTCTTTCAACAAGATACATTCCAATAATTAGTTATAGATTGTTGTAAACAAAATTGCACAAATGATGATCCATCTACTAGTTTTTCTATTTTAGAATGGAATAGAAAGAGAGTTGACACAAATCATTTCAATTACAAAATATCCATAAGTGGAGGCATTAATATGAATTTTAACAATCATGAAAAACAAAATGGTCACTCTATCAATGGGAAGACATTGAATAGCTATATAATATACTTGTTGAAAATGGTTTAGTCGCCAAACTTTACAATCCCTTGCAATAGCTATCAAGTCACGTATTTAGAGGTCCTCATTGAATAATATTGATGGAGAAGAAGAATGAGAAGATTCTAGTCATAGTGTTGCTAATCATCCTTGGTCTTATTTTCCCTTTGAAGGACTCGCTAAAGTGCATTAAGGTATGTTTATAACCACTTTTATTGTATAAAAGAAACAATTAGAGATATGAGATTCAATATTTGTTCAATATTCAATTCCACACATTAGCATGTTATGAACAACATCAAGGGCAAGGTGTCCAAATAAGGACTCTCTTCGAAATTTACCATAATTGGTTCATGGCTGCAACTGCAAGGTATTATCAATTTCATATAATTAGGATTATTTACCCAAGTCTATCTTATTCAAGTGCAAGTAGTTACAAATGACAATGGCATGACATTAGTTAAGGATGTCATCAATTGAATTTGTTGCAACAAGGAAATCGTCATATCATTTTACATCATCCCAAATGGCAAAGCCATGATGGAGATGATTGAACAAACATTGATATATCTTCATACCAACAATGAATATATCAATTGTCAAAGGCTTTTTGTACATGAATGAACACATAATATAAAATAAAACATGTGTTGTAGTCTCTTGCACATGGGTTGACTATAATAATCTCCTTGAAATCATCACTATTTTGTTCATAATTCATCTTGGTACGTAGTATTGATAATGAGCTCGACAAACTAGAATTTCCTTTGTCACACTTTTTAAAAGAATGAGCTTACCACTATTAGATAATCAGAGGTGACTCCAAAGGGTATTATAGCTCTAATTTTTTTAACCAACCAAGCTCAATTAATGTTTTTGTAGTTGTACTCATTAAGGGAAAACCCCCGGTATTTAAATGGTTCATTAATACAATGTTAAACTTCCTTTGATCCTCTCTATATATATGATAGATACCAATTTTACATATAAATTTGGTAGATAATTATGAGTTTAAAAATTAGAAAGGTTGTGTAGAAGGTACTTTGTACTTGTGTTCGTGTTGTTAGAACTAACCATACACACCATGAATCAATGGTTCAATGAGTCCAAAGAGGGTACACCATAAACATGGCATTAGTGATGGAGTAACCTCTATGTCGAGGATAACAACTTGAGTCAAAAAAGTGTACAGCATGAAAATGGTGATGCAACAACTTTGTGTTAAAAAAGGCTAGGCTTTCTATTAAAGTTAGGTTATTAAAAGTATCGAGTCATGTGTGTTTCTACAAGGAGGGTTCCAAGTAATAATCGACATCAAAAGGCATACCATTGCTTGATAACGTGTAACTTAATGGTATATTAACTTAATGGTGAGAGAAAAGGAGTACAATTCCTCTCCATTAGCCTATCAAAAACCATGTGTGTGAAGGCACATCAATTCTCTTTGTAAACTAAGAGAACTTGCGTAAAGGGGATATTGATAACATATAATATATCTTGATAACATGTCCTTTATGGGTTCCAATAAAAAACTTGCATCTCACTATCAATCTGAACCATAATGTGTATACCTCGATGTATTTTAAAACAAGGGAAGCATAGTTGCTTATATTGCCTCTGAATAAATGTTTTATGATGTAGTGGTTGTCTTGAATTTGGATAGCCTGGAGTTTGGTAGTGCGATGGACACCTCTCCATCTGCTTGCAACAATAATTATGTAAATTGCCTCATATCTGCATGCATGTTTGACGTCATAGGAGTCAAACCAAGGCATGTTCTTTGGTTTTGAAATGTTATAACCACAATTCTTGTTACTCTTCAAACAAGCATCACAACTTTGATGTGTGTTGGTGTTGACATACCATGTTATTTGGAAACCCTACCCTACGAATGGCTAATTGATCTGTAGAGATGATCCGTTGATGCGTCGACAATCAATTGAGAAATTATGATTGATATGAGGAGTCGATTTATTGATGTGCTTATTCTCAATTAAAAAATTAATTGGCACTTGAAGACGAGTTTTGCATAAGCTCATCCAAAGTTCTTGTCTGGAAAAGTAGTAGCAATGATAGTCACATAAACACAACTTTTGAAAAATCTTCATATTTTTTTCATCACAGTGCCTCCAAAGCATAAGATTGGTGATATGAAAATGAGACCCAAACAACCAGAATTGAGAGTAGTTACCTGAAAAATTGCATTTATCTCCCCACAATTTGTTGTTAATAATTGTGATGTTATTACTATTGCTATTATCGGCCAAGAAAGAGGGCTCCAATATGCGATATTGGTCTCCATTGATACTAAGAAGAGGAAAGTGGTCCCAGTAATCACAATCGTCAAGTTGAAACTCATGATTGCCATAACCTCCGGTTTTCTCAACAAATTTCTTTCCTCCAGCTTCAGTATCCAAGAAATGCCCTTGATTTTGTAAGCGCACAAAAGATATTAGTCGTACCAAATATTAATTATCAAAATAATCTAAACTATCGAAGTATGTGAATGCTCTAATAACACCTCAAATTTATCAACCAATGAACATTTAGAAAAATAAGTTATTTTATATCTTAAAAAATAAAAAGATTTATTTATTATGTTTAACCTTAACTTTTTTTTGCAATTTTTTTTAGGTCAAAGGCAAATTAATATAAAATTCAAACAGGATCGAACTCTATATACTGCACGGAGGTAGTATAATAATTATAATTTTGATACATAAGTACTCGGACAACATTATTGTAAGAGTCTTTCAACTTCTCAATATCTATGGTGTGACTATGTGTCTTTCATCAATTTCACTGAATCTTGCATGTAACGTGTATAGAGATTTGGATAAAAATAAAAATAAAAATTACATTGTAACATATGCATTATAATTTTGATACATAAGTACTCGGACAACATTATTGTAAGAGTCTTTCAAGTTCTCAATATCTATGGCGTGACTATGTGTCTTTCATCAATTTCACTAAATCTTGCATGTAACGTGTACAAAGATTTGGATAAAAATAAAAATAAAAATAATAATAATAATGTAACATATATGTAGATTATAGAAATTTTATGACGTGATTGCATTCAATTTGAAGTTGTTTTAAAGGAGTGACCTGTTTCTAGGAAGTTCATGATCATGAAGGCTATGATTTTCACTGTTTCAAGCACATAAATATACAATGTTAAACTACGTAAACAACTTTGTTTTAATATGCAACTCTAGCGATTATACCTTAGTTTATCATCGAATAACTTTTTGCAAGCCACGTATCTACCTTTTACCACCACAAGTTTTAAACATCTCTCAAATCTCCTATCAATGTGTGCATGTCTACTAAAGGCGATGCTTAAGCAACAACTTTTAGCGAAGTGTAACCATGAAAGGGTTACAATTTTGAGAGGAGTACAACACGTTTTGTGCACTAAGAGATTTGTAGGAAGCCTTTTCCCTGGTGTTTCATATTTTGCATAGCACAACTCAATAATATGTGTGTATGTTGAGAGTTGTTTTTATAAATTTTGATTTGCCCATTTCTATGGTTTTCATAATAGGGTTATATAAACTTCCAAAATAGGGTTATATAGCATTCAACATTTAATAAATAAATGAGAATAGGTGAAAAATTATATAATCTTGCTACTATGGCACTAGGGGTGCCACCCCAGTGCACATAATGACTTCAATCCAAACAATGTACCATTTATCAGTGGATACATTGCTCTGGTTAGAGCTTGATGTCCTATTTACCTTACTATATTTATCTAATTGACTAAGCCTGAATTTAATCGATTAAAAGCTATACTTAGAATGCAGTAGAAATTAACCAACTAAGTTTTTCTATTTTTATTTCATGGGTGGGTTGCAAGGATGGTATTAAGGAATCCAAATCTACAATCTTAGTGTGTTTTGGAGCAGCATTCATTATAATCCACCCAAAAAAGTACACTTCAATGCTTGTAGAAAAAATGAAGTAGCATGGCACCACTGCTTGGTTGGTTAATATTGATTGCTCTAGAGGGAGCTATGATGTTGGTAAGAGAATAAACCAAATATACAAGAAGCATGCGATGAGGTTTGTTTATAACAATTGTTGCACTAAATTTTTCCAATTTCGATTCCTTGAAAGAAAGGACAAATTGAATAGTTATATTTTTATAACACAATATGCATGAGTAAAAAGAAGAAGATACTTTGGGTGAATTCCTTACTTTAAATTTTGAAAAAATCTCTTTCAATGTTCCATATTTCTCTAAATGAGGAAATTGGGTACCTCACACACCTTTGAGTACATAAAAGTGTTGAAAGCGTTCAAAATTACAGTGAGTGTGTTCA
>ML783827.1:442561-462615 GCA_009831015.1 Picea engelmannii | reverse complement strand
GTTGAATTATCGGGAGGTTTCTTGTGGAATCCTATCCATAGATCAAGGAACATGCAAGAAGAAGCGACAACCATATATTTTTCATAGGTCCCACATGTTCACCCTCGAAGAGATTAAAGGGACATGCATTAATCTCCATGCAAGTTAGTGTTGGTTGTGGAGTCTGGTTATCTTCCTGATTTATATGAAGGTATGCCTAGCCCCCTTCTACAGGGAATTCGGGGGCTAGCTCCTGAATGTAGGCGGTTCAGGGGGGTCCTACCCCCCAGCTGGAGGGCATGGGGGGCGGCGAGCCCCCTGAGGAAATTTTTTGGGAAAATTACCTTGTAATATTGTAATTCCGTAGTCAATTTGGACTGTTCATTATAAGGTCATAGATATGATGGTAGAAGTTATGTTAGGGTTTTTTTCCCTAGAATGAAACCTTCTTTTCTTAGAGAATTGTATTGCGGTTGTGTATGCAAACAAGTCGTTGTACTCGCACAGTAATTTTGTTATGATTTCCACGGTTTTGTCATCCTAGTAGTCTCCAATGTTGGCCATTTTTGGGGTTCTCAGTTGTCCCAATGTTGACTTTATTTACCTTGATCGACGCAGCATTTACGTCTAATTCTAGAGGTGGATCTTCCACTTCTCTTTCGCCTTCAACTTCCTCAATCTGAATATCGCGTGGATCATCTTCATCTGGTACTTCTTCCTATACATGGTAGCATGACAACAGTTATTTCACTGTCTGTCTGTTCCGCTATTGTTCTTTTGTTATGAGTTCGACTTTTGGCTCCTTAATGAATATCACCCCTCTTATTTGTTTAAGTGTTGCATCTATGTTAGGGTTCTCATGTTCAAATGAGAAAGTGACTGTAAAGTTCTCTTGTAGTACTATCCAGCTTGTAGTTCCTCTGCGTAGTTCCTAGTTTGTATACCAGTTTGTTGGGATGGCCTCTAATGTGTGTATGAAATGATGAGGCCATTCTTCTGGGGGTGTCATTTTCCACAACGCTCTGCACTTCTCCAAGTGTTCTGTTGGTGCCCCTTGTCCATCATATTTATGTTGTTGGTTGCTTATTTGTTCTGCACCAAACCTAATGCACATTAACCGCTTACATTGGTACCAATCCTTGATTTTTTCTTTGTGTGCGCCCCACCATCTTGCAGGTGTGGCCTTGAGTGTTATATCTAGTGCTAAGAGTCTCTGATTTTCTAACACTTCGTCTTCTTAAACTGTCAAGAATGCTTCTACATCGTTTACCCCATGGAAGGTCGATGGTTCCTTTATCTCTATACCTACCCATCTTACTACGTGGTCTATTCTTGCACATCTTCTTGTGGAAACTTCGTGTAGCCTCTGTTTCCAGTTCTCTAAACTTATATCTGAGTCTGACGTACATGAGGTAATGCTTTGCCAACTGAGTATCCCATTTGTAGTTGGGTTTACGTAATCCTCATCTCGTGCAGTTGTTCTATACAAATGGCTAATTTCCTCCAAATCCAATCAAGTAGGCTCTACGAACCTTTCCCCTTCAGATGGGTCTAATAGCGCAATAACCTTGTAATCTCCTGACTCGAAGGTTATTTTCCATGTCTTTAAGTTGATTATGGCCTGGTTATCAAATGCCCAATCCAAGCCGAGCAATGTTGGGTAAGGTGTTGTGTCATCCACTATCTCTATTACTTCAAAGTCGGCTTTAGTGCGCACTCCATCCAGGTCTATTGTTACTCCTTTTAGTCTCCCAATTGGTAGAACTCTGTGTTGATTTGTCAGTTTCAGTTGAATAGGTGAATATCCTATTGTGGGCTCTCCCATACATTTCCATGTCTTCTTGGGTAATACATTGACTTCGGATCCTAGATTGAGTATGATATCTCCCATGTTGAAATCTCCAATGTTGGCGTTCAACCTAAACTCCCTACTTTTTCTTCTCCTTGTATGTAGGTGATTGATTGTTTTCTGTTCTAGCTTTCCTTCTGTCACTATGCTACATCTTTCTAACATATTTTGTAATACTTTGACACAGGATGGATCATTTAATAATTTTACACATGATTGCAAAAAGCCTTTGATTGTACTTACTTATCCCAGGGGCTGCATTTCTTTGGTATGATCCAACGATGGAGGCATCTCATACTCTGGTACTTCCTTATTATGTTGTGTGGTTGAAGTCGACGCAATGTCATGCTTCAAAAATTCTTGTCTGGCTTGCTTAAATATCTCCCTCTCATTCTGCACGTCAAACTGCTTCCTTGGTTCAACATTCTTCTTCACCCATTGATGTTGTATTGGCTCTTGTCGTACTACGTCATTCCCTGTTTTCGCTCCTCCGTGCGTAACTATGTTGATGTTTCTTCCTTCATCCCTCACTTATGCTTAAATCCATTGAACATTTTGGTTGTTCTGATTCCTCTTTTCCTAGATCTTCCCTAATAACATAGGACATTCTTTCGTGTCATGATCTGATGCGTGACAACACATACAAGTCGCTGGTGGAAGTGGACATTCTCTTGCATAGTGTCCTAGTTGTTGACAGTTGTGACATACCACTGGTCCTCTACCTCTTACAAATCCCCCTCGTGGCGCATTATACTGAGGCGCATGGTTATATTGCGTGGTATTGTAGTGGGGTTGCGTTGTGTTGTATTGTTGTTGCGCAGTATTATATTGTTGTTGCGCAGTGTTGTATGGGGCTCGTACTTGGTTAAACTAGAGTGTGGATTGCCCGGTCATTATTTCTTCCTGCACCCTATATGCATCTAATGTCCTCTCTCTCATCAACTCCATGGTTATACATTCTTTGTCATCATGGCCTACTGACTTGCAAAAGTTGCAATACGAACTCTTTGGGACTATCTGGTACTCCTACATCATTGGGTAGTGATATGGATCGTGGCCCTGTTTCTTACAAATTTCACACCATAGTCCTCTTGTTGGTAACGGATTTGGCATTCTTGTTGCCATGTACTGCGTGAATGTTGGGCATTCGTTCTTATGGTGTCCTTATGTCTTGCATGTGGTACACCAAACGACTTCTCATTTGTCCTTACTTTTGTTCTGGTTTAGCTAGAACGTTAAGTTCTTCAGATCCTCCTTCAACTCTTCGATGGTTGGATCTGTCTTCTGATATTGGTTTTCTTCCAGTTGCAGGGCTGCCTGTAGAGCCTCTACCTATGTTTGAAACTTGTGTTGTCACAGCGGATATTTTAAGTGTGGTAATATTGAATTGGTGAACAGGTGCCTGTGCTGCATATAAATCATGAGATATTTCAACTTTCCTTTCAGTCGCTTGAATTTCTGGTCAATATCCCATATGGATTCTCCTAGTTTCTGTCTAATTTCTATCATCTCGTTCATATATTGGTCCTCTGAACTTGGCTTCCGAAACTCATTTATCAACAATTTTTTTATATCCACAATCGTTCAGGTTGTCCATGGTGGATTTTTTGTGGCTAAACTCATATACCAATCCAGTGTGTGATCCCTTAGTGTGATCGTTAGATGTGGAACTTTAGTGTCCTCATCTGTGATCTATTTTTCTTCCCAGATATTTTCACAGATAAATAGGTGCTTCTCTGGGTCCTCTGACGCTTCTCCTTTGAATTCTAGTAACCTGATGGTGGGATCGTGTCCTGCCATCATGAATGTTGAAATACTACCTTCATGCGGTGTAGATACTTGACTAATGCTTCCCGAACTGGTTCACTCAGTTGTTGTTCCTTGTGTAGATGTACTTCTTGCTGTCCTCCTTCTCCCGAAATCCGGTTGTCTAAATGGTGGTGTTATTTTTGGTGTGTTGGTCGCACATGGGTTTATGGGTTCCACACTGACAAAATATGGATAGGATTGTTTCCTTCTCTTCCCGCTCTTGGAACTCGTGTCCTCCTCTCATATGTCGCGCGCAAGATTACCTCGATCTACTCCATAGGTTGAAGATCCTCTACCTCCTCTTCATCACTTGCCAAGCCTTCCTGATGCAGGATCATCGCTCCACCTCAGCAAATGCGCCAGCAAGCCAACACATAGACGTGTAATGGATAAAAGGAGAGGCATTGACCCTCCCATTTTTAAATTCGAAATCTGATCCTAAGAGGATTTGCGTTGTAAGGTTGTAAGAGCCAAGCCATACGTTTGTACAGGTAGTGGATAGGGTCACCTTAAATGGTTCACTGTAAGCAGGTCTATGTCATAGTCAGGTCTGGATCATCATTTATGTAATGAGTCATAGGAGTATGGTGTCTTAACTAAGACAATGATGGCACTAAGCCGGTGAAGAGCATAAGCTCATAGAGCCCTCTTTTGTAAAGGAGAGAGATCTTTGTAGAGAGGTCTTGGAAGAAGCAGAACTCGGGATAGAGTTAGATTAGGAGAAAGAACTGGGACTCTGTTGAAATCCAGTTTTTGTAAATATCTATATAGACACACAGAGATAATAGAAAAGCAGTTTTTCCTGCACATAGTGTGTTTATGTATTTGTGTTCATTGTTATGCTTATATATGTCATTCATGTTTTGAATGTATGAACTGGTGAAATATTGTATAAGTTTCAATTGTTTCTCATCTTTGAGTTTCGAGAGAAAGGAGTGCACATTGTTAGCAAGGAGTGCGTTGACAGAGGTGAGTTAACCTCAGAGAAGCTTAGGAGAGATATCGTTGAACCTTCATCAGCAGAAGTGCAAGGAGTGCACAGGAAGAACCATGTGTTGAGTTCGGAAAGAAACAAAGTTACTGAGAACTTTGTAGAGCTCTGTCATGCGAGCATCAAACAGGTGCAAGCATGCACAGAGAGAACTCTTTGTAGAGTTCAGAGAGAAGAATATCAGAGGAAGATACTCACAGAGCTATTGAACACTCTGTAGAGCTCTGCAAGGTGTGCATTGAGCAGGAGGAACTCCAGGAGGGCGAGAAGAATTTATTTTCAAGAAGTCCTTCGAATCTGAGTTTGACGAAATCCCAGAAACACAAGGAGTGTGTGGGAGATCGAAATCCTCAAGGTGATCAAGATCAGAAGGGATAATGCAAGGAGTGCGTAGGAGACGGACTTATTCTAAGTCCTAAAACCCAGAAGAGATAACGCGTTTAAGAGCGTAATTGAGACCCAAACAATCGAGGTCGCAACAAGAAAGTTCAAAGATCGAAGCCTTTGAACATTGACAAAAATATTCCAAGTTGGAAGAAGTCAAAAGCTCGGGAGGAGGAGAGACAACAGTTGTCCGATTAGCTACGGAAGAAGAGATATGTATTGTCTGATCTACGTCCAGTGAACAAAGGAGAGCACCGAGGAGAGGAACAGATCCCATCCGTTGGATCTAAGCGCAGAGGACCAGCAACCGTTGGATCCAGAGGTAAGTGCACGAGACTTAATCCTTGTGTGCACCGGAGAGTGGACTTGTCAAAGTCCCAAAGTCTCGAAGTGAGCAGAGACCGTCCATCGTCAAGGAGGACAGGTGGTGTAAGATCCACAACTACGGGAGTTTGTGGACAAGGAGAGATCAGAATTTTCAAAGACCCGAAGTGGGTCCTGGTCATTGATCGCCAAGGGGATATATGTCAGCAGATCGGAGTCTCCAAGTAAAAGCACTATGGGAGAAACGAGTGCATAGGATTTTGAGACTCCCAAAGCCTGAACCACCGAAGAGCTGAAGAGCCGAAGAGATCTAGACCGTTAGATCCAAACACGGTATGTGGCGAAAGATCGTGAACTCCGAGAGAAAGTACTCCGGGAGAAAAGAGAAGGAGAAGTTGAGATTTGAGATTATCGAAGCCCGAACAGCCGAAGCAGCTGGGAGTCATTGATCTGGGTTGGATAGGTGTCACCAGATCGTGAAATTCGGAGACTCATACTCAAGAATTTTTGTGAATTTGTGTTTCGAAATGTCCCGAAACGTCTAAGGGTCGTTGATCCGAAGGAAGGAATGTGGATCGTTGATCTGTGAGGGCACGCATGGAGGACGAAGATTCACTCCGTTGGAAAGTCGTTGGATCAGGGAGGACAGGTGTTAGAGGATCCGACACTCTGGAAGGATTCCCTCCGAAGATTTGTAGTTGTTGAGATTTGAAATCACTAAAGGACAAAGTCCCGAAGTGGATGACAGTCGTTGATTTGAAATTGGACGCGTGGCGCCAGATCTAGAACTCCGAGTTCGGAGCACTTCGAAGGAAATTAGAGGGTGAAAGCTCCAAAGTCCCGGAGGATACCTCGATTGTTGATCGAGGAGGAGTTCGAAAGACCGTTGATTTGGTTGAGGAGGCCAAAGTCCCAAAGTGGGAGCAGAACCATCGACTGAAGGGGACGCGTGGCAGACGATCTACCATTTCAGAGAAATCTCTCCGGAAGAAACGGGAATTTGAGAATTGAAAGTCCTGAAGGCCGGACTTGCGTAGGAGATTGTGGAATATATTAAGGGGGAAAGGTGTCGATAGTTCTTCCACTCCAGATGATTGTCATACAGGAAAAGAAAAGTTTGAGAGTTCAAACTCCCAAAGGCCAGAAAGTTGGAATCAGACGCAGTCGTTGATCTGAATGGGAGCTACGTGTCGACAGATCGTGGAGATCTGGAATCATTTGTTTTCGTAAGGAAACAGCCCGAGGACACATGCGAAGAAGGGGCTTAGAAAAAGGATCTTGCGAAGCGTGAGAAAGGAAATCAACGGTAGGGAATCATTGAGGGGAGCAGAGGGGAAAATAGTGAACGTGCTAGTTCACAGTCCGCAATGCGTTGGAGTCATTGATCTCGTCATGGCAGGAGATCAACGGGCACGATCAAAAGGATATCGGGTGAGCACTTTCAGATTGTGGGGACAGGGCTCTTCTGTAAAGGGTGCGCACGTTGGCAGCCTTCAATTGTTGTGAACCGTTGATCGATGGGGCAGATTGGTAATGGTCGAATCATGACCATAGAAACCAGGCGGGTTTGACAGGACCTGCACACAGAAGAAAAGGGGACCTGTGTAAGATTAATAGAGGTCTAGCAAAGGCCCGAAGAGTCAATTCAACTCATAAGAAAGAAATATCCTTGACCGGGGGTCGCAGAACCCCAGGAGGGTAGGAGGGTTGCATCACTTCCCTCGCGGATACAGTTCTCTTCTTAGTGTTCACTTTGTATTGGTAGGGTACTCCAATGTACGTATTTCCAGTTGTCGCCATGATCTGCTTGATCTAGTCGGCATCCATCATGATTGGGTCCAAGGCTTCCTCCTTCTTTCCTTTATCCATTTCTCCTTCCATTTCTCCTTTTTCTGTCAGTGTTTCCCCCCTTCCCCCATGCACGCAGAGAGGTTTAGCTATCTGACTCCATTGTCATTACACCTTTGTTATAGAGAAATATATTAATAAAAGTATACAACAATCTAATATACCTTCCTCGAGGACCATGTAGAAACTCTTTCTCTATTGCATTGTACGAATTCACTGTATCTAGTGCAAATTCTGTTATAAATCTGGTTACAATACTATTGAGCCAAAAATCTATTGCGCAGGTGAATTTGTTATTCACCTGTTGTAACTACGCGATCTGAACTGAGGTCCACTCTAACTATCGGATCCAATTTGTTGCATGTTTGTCTTTCAACCTCAATATCCACTACTGCAATAAGTGTGGAAAATCACAGAAAAATACTTCATGCAAGTCAGTAAACACATACTTCTCAAGATATTTGTGTGGTGTTACTTTATGGTTTCTGTTATCTTGCTGCGCAAACTCTAGCTCCTCTTTTTTCAGCCAGCTTTCAATCTCTGCTTTTGTGGGATTCCATGGTCTCAATATTCCCTTCTAGTGGCGCATTCTCTCACCTTCTTGTCATCCGATTCGATATTCTTTTGACACGCCTTCCACAGATCTTACATTCTTTTAACAGTTTTTCAACAGATCTCATCCACTCAATCCTATGTTGTTTCAACCGGCAACGGAACCATTTGTTGGTTGCTTATCTTAGGTATACCTTTACCATGAGTTGACCCAGGTTCAAGTCTACTGGGGATCCAACAAAGCCTCTAAAACTATCGGCCCTCCTGGTAAACCAAAAGGCACCACAGTACACAGAGTGCACTGTGCAGTCTCACCTGAGATAGTCTTAATGGATGACTGCAATACTCAAGTGCTTGCAGTCCAGGACTGGATGGGGATCTATGAAGAGCGAGCTGTGAATTATATCTAATGATTAAGGCAATATTTTGTCATTCTCATTTATGCATGTAATGTAATTAGATCCATTAATTCATTCATACATCATTCTAACATCTACTCATAGATAGTAAGAGAGATACAAACATTCAATCACATAACACAAGGTTTACCGTGGTTCACCCCCTCCTGGGCTACGTCCACAAAGATCTGGCTCTCAAGCTCTTTTATTATGGTAGTTCCAAAAATACAGCATTGTGTGATTTACAACTCGTTCTCAGTCGGTTCGAGATATATTATGAGGCGGACTAGGTCACACCAGGCTCCTCAGCATGTGATCTAATCTTCAAGATCTACCCTTCTAACTCCCTACAGCCCCCCATCTTACAAGATTGGATCTCATTACAGTAGTGTTACAGACTAGTTACTCCTTCTCACGCGAGTAACACTCCATAGTCCAAACCTTTCAACCCTCTTCAAAAACCCCACCCTTCTAGACCTCCTAGGTATCTATATATACGTTTTTGGCTCATCAACCATTACAATGTATTACCAAAACCCTAACCCTAGCGTCGTTAGGTCTTCCATGCATGCGTGCATGTTGCTTTTCCTTCCAGTTGTCACTTTCCTCTTACATGTGTTTCTTCCCAAAATAGCCTTTCTCTTTTATTTAGCCTGCTTCCAAAAAAAACCAACTGACATTTGAAGCACTCGACATTAAGTATGTGCTAGTAGTACCAATTTCATGTAGACACTACAATTAACCCACCTGACAATGAATGGCACTTTTGTGATTAGGGTTAGTCATAGAATCAAGAGGTGCAAAACATACATGCATATATGGTACGTATAATGATATCTGCTAGGGACACAAACAAACTTGTTAGGATTATTATCATACTCATTCAAGACAACAACAATGACATAAATGAAAATCATCAGACAATCAAATGTCAAACATCTAGTCAAAAGGAGATGCTTAACCATTGAAAATGAAAAGAACCTAACTAATGGGTACAACGATCAAAGGATCTGAGTCGAAATAATTTTAGGAGGGGCCCCGAGCCCACTAGCTTGGGGAAGGTGTTGAGGCCTCAACACCACCATAACTCGGGAAACTAGGTAAGTTGAAATGTTAGAGCACACATTTTGGGAAGTGGGTGATTATGGCTTTGGATTCTTCTTACGAGTTCTACAATATCCATGATTTCAAATGATTTCTAAACACATGCACACCCTACTAGAGAAAATCCTCTCCATAGCACCATAAAAGTATTAATGTAAAACACAATCCAAGAATAAAGATACAATATTGTAATACTAGTTTGTAATACATCACATAAATAACATCTAGAAATTAGAGAGAACTCAATATCATCGGACTATTGATCACATAAATCATAGTAAGAGATTAGAGAAAAATCAAGATCATAATAGTATTAATGTAACACACAATCCAAACATAGAGATAAATCATTGTAATAATAGTTTGTAATACATCACATAAATAACAAGTAGAGATCATAGCAAACTCAAGACTTCAAGATCAACTCATGTTGATATGACTCTTTTAGAGTAGGATGAGGATATGGGTATCATCGAAGTACTACCATTGTTATAAAAATTCAACTCTTAAAATTATATGTTGGACCATAAACATATTTACAGTTGATGATATTAATATTATAGTATAAACCCACCAACTAAAGATGCTTCCAATACGAAAGTTCATAACAAACAGTTTTCCTTTCCATCCTAGTGGGAATTTTCTCAACATAGGTGTCATAAAATTAAGGATCGTTGAACATATGTTCCCCATTTAAATTAAATAATTCTGTAAAATTATTATCCTTCTCTATTCATATGTCCTAAGTTAGTTTATTGGTGTCATAATTTCAAGTCCTCGGGTGTCATTATTTCAATTCCTCGAGATATCTCTAGTTTACCAATGAAGAAGATGTTGCTATTATATAAGGGTGGTCTTTTGCGACAAATACCCTTGAGAAATCATACACCAAATTTCGTAGGTCAATGGACCACCTACCCTTTATCCAAGGTCCACAACTAATACATCCATGATATCCTTTTGTTACAATACATTCGATGTTATTGGGTACAAAACATGTTAACACCAAAGAAGATAGTTGCATCGAATTAAGTATGCCAAATAATGTTTCGAATATAAGCAAATCAATCAACATGCTTACCAAAGAAAATTCCTAGTCTTGAATAATCATGAGTGATGTACTCGCATATGCCACACAATGTAAAAGACCTCTTCATCGAGAAGGGTGCTAATACATTGTCTACCTATATCCCTTCCCATAATTGCTTCAATTCATCAACCAATGGTTGGAGGTAGACATCCATTCTCTTCACTTGTCTTCTACCGGAAACTATAAGAGCCAACATAAGATGTTCATTCTTCACGAACAAACATGGGGGAATATTGTTATTGATCACTACCACCAGCCAAATATAATAGTTAATGTTTTCAAGAAAATATAGGTTAACTCCATCCATGGCTATGCTCAATCAAAGGTTTTGTACTTCATCCTTGAATTTATTAGGCCTTGTATCCACTATATAATTTATGGCTATTAAATCCATTGGGATCTGCATAACTCCCGGCTCACTTATGTGTAAGGCATGCCACCCTTGCAACACATCTAATTATTTGCAATGAAATGTCCTCTGTGTCATTGGGATTATATGCATGTGCCTTAATATCTTATGAGGAGAACCATGTGCTTACCCTTTTAAAAAAGAAATTGGAACCTATCATGCCTACATTATAGAAAAAACTCTTTGTTTGCATTTCACAATTATAAGAAAATACAATCATTCAAAAAATCAGGATATGATACATACCCAAACCCAAATTTTTCAATAGTTCTTTTACCTCTTCACATTTTCCAGGGAGGACACTACCACTTGGAAGTACCTTATCTTTGAATAACCTGTAATTAGTGCATAGTATAAATGTACATTGTCATTAAGCATGCATAAAATCTCTTTTCATTGTTGATTGTATGATCATATTTGTTGAAATATAGGGGACTTAATGGTTAGTTAACTTAATAGTGTCAATCAAAATGCATTTGGCATGCCATACATTGCTTTCAAGTTGTGCAATAGCATTATTATTCTTGGTCGGGTATACCTTGACCCATGTCCAAGGAGAGGATTGGTGGAAGCAAATTTCAGGATTTCAAAGAAGGCATAAATGATATGAGCGTTTCTCCCTAGATCATTTTGTTGGAGTGCATTTAACAACATTCCCTCCATGACATGGGCACTCTAGGGTGTTGTTAACAGGTTGGAGTCATTCTATCAAATTGATGTCATACATGTTTATACCTTTAGGGATTGGAGTTGTCCTCTTTTTATTAAAGATAGGGAAGAAATACTTAGTGTTAAACATGCATGGGCCTTATGAGGATAAAGTTCCCTAATGAAAGGATTTCTTGGGGCATAATTTTCTAAGGAATGGGAAACTAATTTTGGGTTGTGACCTTAATTTTACCCTTAAGAGAGCAAAAATTTAGCGAGTCTCTGCAAGAGAAGATATGTTGCCTGATTTTTTCATTCAAAAGCTCAAGGAAATTGGGATTATAGATGTGGAACCATTGGAGTTATCTCTAGCTTGGAGAAACTTGAGATTAGGAGAAGAAAGGATTTACAAAAGGTTAGATAGATTCCTAGTATTTGAGTCCATTCTACTTGAGTCTAAGAGAATTCAATCCTAGGTTAAGGTGGGTGGAGATTATAATCACCTACCTATTTTTAACAAAACGAGGAGGATCAAAATCCCCCCAACTCCTTTAATTCCAATGCTATCTAGTTGGGGAAGGAATATTTTTTTTAAGTTTGTCTAGACAAAGCGGGTAAAGTTTGTTACCTTGGCTATGGAATCTACTAGCATATAATTTGCAGCAAATTTTAAAAAGGTAAAGAAAGTTGTGGTTAGGTGGGCCTATGCTAAAAGGAAAAAGGATGAGGAGGATTTGGTTGATGTACAAAACTAGATAGCAACTTTTTATCCTCGATATTTTGTAGATATTTTTTATGTTAACTCAAGAGAAGCATTGAAAAATTTGGAAATGAAAAAAAAGGAATGCTACTAGAGGCTAAGGAAATCCAGTGGAGACTAAAATGTAGAGCTATGTGGATCGCTAATGGGGATGGAAATACCAAGTATTTCCATCACTATGTCAATTATAAGAAAAAATTCAATACTATATGGAAAACGAACTAGGAGGATGGAAGTATGGTTAAGTCCTTTAGGGAATTAGATGATATTGGGGTTTCTCATTTTAGATGTCTATACCAGGAACAAGCTAAAGTTAATATTGTAGAGATAGTGCAGATACCATATTACTTTCCTAGTTTTGTAGGGGAAGAGGAAAATGAAAAATTGGTGGAAGAGGTATCTAAGGCTAAACTCAAGGTTATACTAGTTTATATGCATAAGGATAGAAGTCAAAGCCCCAATGACAGGATAGTGGAATTAGTTGTTAGTTTCTATGATATGTTAGAAGATTAGTTGCTTAGGGTGGTGGAGGAGACCAAGAGACTAGGGAAAGACTTTGGAGCCTTTAACTCCACCTTTCTCTCCATTATCCCTAAAAGGTTCCAAGCCCTCATCATTTGAGGAATTCATGTCTATTACACTATGCAACTGCATTTATAAAATCAATGCCAAGATTATTGTTATAAGTGTAAAAAAGTTTCTTTTTGAGTCAATTTCTAAATAATAGTTTGTATTTTTGCATGGGAGGAAAATTCATGAAGTAATAGGGGTGGCTTAAGAAGGGATACATACTATAAAAAATCAAAGGATGTAAGGTGTGGTGATGAAATTGGATATGTCCAAGGCCTATGATAAATCTAATTAGTTGTCTTTGAGGCTTATTTTAATTCATATTCGCTTTAGTTTCCAAATGGTGGACTAGATTATGGGATGCATAACCTCTATCTCATTTGCAAACTCATAAATGGGTTTGCTTCAAGTTTCTTTAGGGGAGGAAGAGGACTCAAGCAAGGCTATCCATTATCTACATTACTCTTTTTAATCATTGTAGATGTTTTGGGTCAGACAATTATTAAGGCCAAGAGATCTGGAGCATCAAGTGCTACTAATATTAGTGCTTCTTTATTTTCAACTTATCTCCTATTTGTAGATGATGGATTACCTTTTTGTGGTGGTTCCAGAAAATATGTAACCAGGTTAAAGGAGATCCTTAACCTGTATGGCATAGAAACAAGCATGGACATAAGTTTGCAAAAATGTTCTATTGCCTTTAATAAGGTGGAGGAGGACCAAGTTAGAACTACTCATGAGATTTTTCCTTTCCAACAAGTGGACCTTCAAGAAGGTTTAAAGTACCTAGGATTTCTATTGAAACATAATGATTACAGAAAGAGGGATTGAAAGAGGCTAATTGAGAAGGTTGAAAGAAAAACCAAGATGTGGTGTAACATGTAGTTATCACTTTATAGTAGGTTAACCTTTGTTATTGGACGTCATTCTTGTTTATTGGCATACTATAGCTTATATTCCTAAAGGGGCACCGGAATATATTAGGAAGATATATTTTAAATTTCTTTGGACAAGGAAGAGAGAAATAACTAGAATTCCATTTGTAAAATGGTAATCATTGGCCAAGCCTAAAGAGGCTGGTGGATGGGGTTTTAAAAAATTCATTTCTTTGGGATAGCCTTCACAACTAAAATTATATGTAGATTGATGAATAAGGACAGATGAAAGATTCAGGTGCTCACCTAAAAATATATCGAACCAATTTCACTAGAAGAATAAATCAAGCATGAGAATAATCCCATTAAAAAAGTGTCAATTTTTTGGAAGGCTTTAGTTCAATCATTCCCAATGGTGGAAAATTGATTGGCTTGGAAAATTGGAAGAGGGGATAAAGTAAGGATAGGATCAGGCCCTTGCTAGGAAATCAAATCCTTTTTAGGACAAGCCTATCCCTCCCTTTAAATGTTCCTTTTGAATTGGACAATTTTTTCAAAGTTTTCCCTCTACACAACCAATGCATGATATGATAATGGTACATCCACCAATTCAAAAGTTAGTGGAGTGGGGCTATTTTAATGGGACTAGTCAATCAAATCATGTTTTGGTTGGTAATAGTGGAAATGGGACTAGTCAATCAAATCATGTTCCGGTTGGTAATAGTGGCATTCTATTCTGTACTGAAACTCATTATCTAAAGTTTAAATTTGACCTAGGAGATGACTCAAAGAATTATGATGAACTTTTGGTGTTGAAACTCCTTTTAAGAATAGTTGTAGAAGAAGGGGTGGTGGATTTGTAGGTATTTGGAGATTTAGCTTTAGGTATAAATTGGGTGACAAATAGGTTTAAGTTCGAAAATTGTACCTACAACTAATATTTGAATAGGTTAATAGGCTAGAGACACCCTTTCACAATATCTCTTTCCATTATATTTATCAATAGTTGAATTCAAAAGTTGATGTTCCATCTAAGGAGGGGTTGTTGCTAGAGCATTTCTTAGGGATAATTCAAGAGTTCAGAGATGGCTCCTTTTACTTAGAGAGGCCATGGCCACTAGAACTTGGGTTATAATAGTTAATGTCTTTAAATCTTTGACAAAAAGGGATGAGGACCCAATATATGTAATTTTTGGTTTATTTCTATCTTTCCTTTAGTATATTGTAGGATTTCCTATGGTGATTAAGTAATGGAAAAGTATAGCAAATGTGCTTGAAAGTATATATATTATGGAAATATGAATTTTTGGTCATTAAAGGTTGTAGATATGATGATGGGAGATCTTAGTTTTTGTTAAGACCCAATGGGGGCATATATGGGGTTAAATGTGTATGATATGACCCCAAGGGGGGGCATATATGGGGCTAAATGTACATGTAATGTGTAAATATATGTGTAATAGGGTCGACCTAGTAGTAAAGGGGCCTAATGTGTAGTGTGTGAATAGGTATACATAAATATCATGTATTCATTATTGGAGACAAGGGAATTGTGATCTATAAAGGTATTTGGTTATGCGAAGGAGTTTCTCCTATTGTTTGAGGAGTTATTGTGTAATTTATCTATATTTTATTTTTTCTCCACGCTCACGTTATATACATGGTGTGTACTTATGTTATGTTATGATAATTTAAGCATTTGGTACATTACATTTGGTGTCAAAGCATCGATCCTAGGGTTTTGCTTCCTCAAGCAAGTCATCTTGGAATTTTCTCTATAATGTTTTATCATGGCCACTTTAGAAATTGAAACTTGGAGGTTGCTTAGAAGACATATCTGGGTACATGTGGTACAAATTCCATATTATGGTTCATTGTACTTTCAGAGATACACCCTTTGGAAGATAGGGTTTTTGACTAGTCCTATAACTAGTTTCAAAGAGGTGTTTCGGGTAAAACGATCATATATCCTTCATAGAGAATCCAAATTCAGACCAGTTGCATTGGAAATTGGACAGTCTATAGTATTTTGGGTGTGAATTTCACAATTTTGTATTGAATATTGGACTCGTGGAATTTTATACAAGTTCACTCTCCCTAAAAGGCCAAAAATCAGCAAGGTTTGTGAAAGTTACCCTAACTTTCACTTGGCACATCCAATTTAGGTCACACCTATGGAATTGAAGATAAGACATTTCAAAGTACTATAGGTTGAAATTTAAGACTCATAGGAGGGAGAAAGTTTAGAAATATATATATAAGAAGGTCGGCCAGGAGGACAAACTCCAAATCATGGTTTCAAAGGTATGTTTACTTAAAACTATCATAATTTTTTATTGGGATGTCTGATTGAGTTGATTCAAAATCCATTGGAAAGAGAAAACATATAATATCATATTGGAACAAGGATTATAGATATTTGAGATTATTATTCCTAATATATTAAGGTTGTAAGTTGAATGTTTGAGTTAGGCCTCAATTAAGAATCAATCGCAATACCCCTCTTTAGTGGAGATGAAGATAAAGATGAAATCAATCCCGAAGAATGATTGAGGATGGTAAAGAATATTGGTTTGAGTCCTTTTGGGGCATCTCTTTATTTTTTGGGGGGGAGATTCTAAGTGGTGGAATAGATTTGATGAATATACTAGACTGTACTCCACAAGGGTAAAATTTGAAGAACTCTTCTCAAATAAATGGATCAAGGATAAAAAAAAAAATGGAGGAGATGCATAAAATTCAAGTTGAATTAAAGGAATCAAAGAAAATGTCTCCAAATTGCAAAAGTATAATGAAGAGACAAGAAAATATATTACAAAGAAAAATGATGAGTTCCTCAAGATGCAATCCCTTAATGAATTACTCATTAAGGAGGTTAAGAACTTAAAGCAAGAAAAGAGTAGAAAAGCAAAGTGGGAAAAGGATGAGTCAAAGGAAGAATTGAAAAAGAAATATGAAGAAATCAGTAGATTAAGAAACCATAATAAAAAACTATTGGATAAGGTCAAGAGACGAAAAGAAGAAAAGAAGCATGGTCAAAATCAAGAAGAAACAAGGATCTTGGATGAATCTACCAAAAGACTTGAAGAGGAAATTTGCAAGAAGGTTGAGGAATCCCTAAATAGTGATGAGGTAAAATAATAAATGCAGTCCATAATTGAAGAATGACGTTGGAATTTGATAAATGGGGTGACATTGTGGCTTCAAAAGGAGAAAGAAGACAAGATTCAAGAAGGTCACTAGTAGATACTTGAAGAAGTTGAACTCCATCTAGAGGATGTACATGCCAAATATGATGGTATTATCTTCAAGGCTATAACAACCAAAGAACAAGCAAGGAAGATAGAGGATTCCATTGTCTCTAAAAATAATATAGATGAAATGCACATGCAGAGTGAAGAAAAACCATTAAAAGGGGCCTCATGTGTAGTGTGTGAATAGGTATAGATAGATATCATGTATTCATTATTGGAGACAATGGATTTGTAATGTATAAAGGTATTTGGTTATGTGGAGGAGGTTCTCCTATTGTTTAAGGAGTTCTTGTGTAACTTATCTATCTTGGAGTTGTGCTCCACGCTCACATTCTGTACATGGTGTGTACTTTTGTTCTGTTATGATAATTTAAGCATTTGGTTCATTACAATTTGTCTTTTCTATTTTGATAGATGAGAGCTTGCAAACTTCTGAAAACAAAGTTTATTTTGAAGTCAAATCTCGGGACTATATGTAATGTGAATGCTAGAGATAACAAATGGAGTATGCTCACTTTTTAAATATAGTAAGAAAAGATAGTTTAAATTCAATAAGATAATCAAAATATAAATAAAATATGGACTTATTGCAAATGGTAAGGGAGAACTTGGTGAACTTTGAACAATATGGAATGAGGAATATGAAGAATGGGTCGTTTGATATTATCAATTTTTTTCTTCTACATTTGAGCTAAAACCACAATCAATACATTTCTATAATATTAAAAGAAATTTTGGGAAGCATGTAACATTCTGACTTCAAGCATTCTTTTGAAGTCCTTTTTCAAGTAAACAGTGCCCCTAGTTTACACTTGCGCATCAATGCATTTTTAAATATTGGATGCACTAGTGTGCTGGATTTTAATGTGCACTGGAAAAAAAAAAACCTATACAAAAACATCAGTAATGGAAAACCTTCACAAAATACTAATTACAGAGGTTTGCGCTTCTATTTTTTCCTAAATGTGTTACTACGGTGCATTTACGATAATATAGTGCACTAGTGTGCTTAAATCTAACAGGTGCACTATGTGCCACAAAAAGTTTTTTTTTTTACAAAGCACACATTTTTCATTAGTGCCCCAAAAAAATAAACGCAAAAAGGAAAAAGAAAGATTTTCATTTTGCAAAAGTGAGTTAAACAAAACCTTAATCCCTAATTCATTGTTGTGCCAAAATTTAAAGGGAATACTTGTGCAAGAGAAATTTTCCAAGTAAAATATTGGAGTGGACAGATTTTTTTGAAGAGTAGCATTTGTAAGGGGTCACCATGGGTCACATACAAATTTGCACAAGAGAAATTCTAGGTATGTAGCTTCATTTTCTTCATCTCAAAAAATTTTCCCTCAATTACTTCAAAATTACCCAAAAAAAAATATTTATTCATATTCATATTTATAGTTAATTTCAACAAAAAAGAGGACTTTCATATTTAAACTCTAGCTTTGTTTTTGTTTTCCCTTTCTTTTATGTTATTGTAAATCATAGCAATAGGGCTTTAGTTTCTTTAATATATCATAATAATATTAGTTTTTTTAGGGGCTTTGGGTATTTTTTTTGGTAAATGGTTATTCAATGGCATATATATTTTAATGGATTAGGGTCTCTCATTGCATTTGATTCCAAACCTGTCCTTGTCAATTTAAAGAAAATAACATTTTTGGGTTTCAGGTTTCACATTTGTATAAGAAATATGCATCGATGCATTTATTATTGTACTGCCGAAGGTAGTATATAGCAATGAGTTAGCATTGACTTTCATATTAGTTTTGTGTTGACTTGAAAATTTTATATCAATTTAAATGTTCAACATAACAATTAAAAACAAAATAGTATTTTTTTAACTTTTCATTGGTCAATAACTTGATAGTGTTATTGCAGCCTTCACGTATTTCGAAACCTTAAAATAATGAGAAAAGACAAGACCACAAAAAAACTCAAACCTCCCCACAAACTGTCAAATCTGGAGCAAATGGAGATAGAGATAAAGGCACGTCCAAAAGATGCCAGTGAGGGGGGCAGCGTGGGGGGCAGATCGAATTAAAACGCGTGGAAGTTCTCCGCCTTTGTCTCCGTCGCCTGGTCTTATATTGATTACATTTTGACTACAATTCCAAGGTAAATAAAACTCGAAACTAGCATTTACTTGACAAGTATAGGTTAAGTCTGCTCAAATCTCGAAGCCAACTCTTACTTGACACGTAGGATGAGGTTAAATCTGCTCAAATTTTGAAGCTATTAATATCTAGACCATACATAAATTAAAATAAAGTTGTGGTATCCCCAAAGCGATATTTCGTAGTGTTGCGATATCCCTAAAGTTATATTCATTAATTTTTGAAATTTTAAAAGTAATGGGTAGCCGTTATTTTATTTATATACTAAAATATAATATTGTAAAAGGTTTAACCTAGAGTAATGCAATATAATGTAATATTGTATTATAATATATGTTAAAATCTAATATTGTATTGTTTTTTCAAATGAGATAAAAATTTAAATTTTAAATGTCAACTTTTTTACACTTATTAAAATTTCAATAACTTTACATTTCTTAATGTTTTTTTAATTTTTTAATTTCAATAATTTTACATTTATTAATATTTTTTTAATCTTTCAATTTCAATAATTTTACATTTATTAACATTTTTTAATCTTTTAGTATAATTTTATAGAAATTTGTATGTAGTAATTTTTAAACTTTAAAGTCATATTTTAAAAAATAAGAAACATTGAGATGTTTTTACTTTTTTAATTATTATAAAGATCATGGGAAGTACAGATCTGCATTCTTTTCGAATGACTAAGGAAATGTCTGAATATTATTTATATAAGCCGTGCAGACACTAAAAAGTAAAGTTTTCGGAGGCAGTACATGCAGCGTGTTGCCCTTGTTATATATTACACTTCTTGGCCCTATCAATTTAAAAAAAAAAGATCAATTTTGTGGTACACATTGTATAGTAAATATGCACCAATGTATTTACTATTGTAGAGTACAACGCTTGGCCCTACCAGTTTTTGAAGAAAATATTTTTGGGTTTCCTAATGCGCATTTTATATTATGTAACATTGGTTCATTTGTTACTATAGAGTGCACCATCAAACATGAAAACCTACAAATGTATTAGTGTGTGAGAGTTTTGTGTAGTTGAGCATCAAGCTATTTAGTGCTCCATACAAAATTAAATGCAATGGTGTATATTATTG
>ML783827.1:421553-436878 GCA_009831015.1 Picea engelmannii | reverse complement strand
TCTGAGAAGAGATGTGACGGCTACTCGCATTCGCAAGAAGATGATTACAATGAGGCTCTGAAGGCCTTTTTACAATAAACAGGAATGCCAAAAACCATAGACATCCAAAAACCTAACCCTAGGAGATGAAGCGCCAAAAGTCACGTGGGCCCCGTTTGGGTAAGTTAGTACATTAACTTCCCGGGGTCGTAACTTTTGCATACGATCTTTGTTTTAGGCGTATGATAGCCCGTTGGAAAGGTATTGTAGAGAATATTCCTTTTAGGAATTCAATCATGCCATAGGCAATCATTGAAAATCTCGATCCCGAAAAACATTCATTTAGGCCCTCAAAATGGCCCCAGAAGTTAGAAAATTCTAAAAACTGCAGAAATTTCCAAAATTGCCAGAAACTTGTTTTGAGCCAGTTGGAAAAGGTGGGTGGCCACCGATATCCACCTGGATTATTTAGCCACTCGATTACAATCTTAGAGTCCCCTATCACTAGCAAATCAGGAATAGATAGTCCATTGGCCAGAGTAAGAGAGACCTAGGCCCCCAGTAATTCAGCCTTGGTATTTGATCCTCGACCAACATTGAAAATCCAAGAGTAAGACGTATTGTTGTTAATTAATATCTTGCCTCCAGCTCCACATTTTTCACCCCTGGATTGAGCTGCACCATCAAACCAAGCTATAGTTATGGCAACCGGAAGTCTCAAATTATGAAGACAAGGGGCATAATCTTTTTTCTGGATACCATGAATGTTGACTACTGCGATCATTTTATAGACAACCTTTTAAATGGAGGGGTGGCCTTATTCAAAGATAGTGAAGTTTCTCTCGTTCCAGATGTACCAAATGAGAAAATTTCACAGCGAAGGGAGAAGTGGGTTTGTCTTATTCCAATTTTCAAAACACTCATGAACTGAGTGTCTGAGCCATCCTCTAAATAAATTAAGCTCTCTTGTTACCCTGGTCCACACATCAAGTGTAAAAGAGCATTTTACAAATAAATGCTTACCTGAATCATTACTTCTCTTGCACAAGAGGCATATGCCTAGTCCAGCCCATCCCCTTTTCTAAATATTTTTGCATGACAGGATCTTGTTTCTGCAACAAGCCAAGTAAATAACTTAACATTTAATGGGCATTCCCATTTCCAGAAAGTTCTCCTCCATCCACTCACCTTTGGTGCCCATATCTTTATTGCAACAACATTATACACATTCTTTATCGTAAGAATCCCTGAGTTATCTCCTCGCGTCCATAGTAAGGCGTCTGGGCGGTCCTGGAGGTGAATACCCGAGCTAATTAGTCTCATTTTAAATCTTTCCCATTCCATAGCTGAATCTCCCTCAAGTTCAAAATACGTGTTATTTAACCAATTTGATCCTATAGTTCCTTGTACTTGATCACATCTCGCTTGATAGAGCAAGAAGATCCTTTTGTAATTCAGCCTCTAAATTAGTTCCTATGATAACAACGAGTCCTTTCCCAATCCTAGGATATAATCTCTCCCAATAACAATCGACTGACCACAACCTGGATTCCAAGACAACCAATGTAATATAAGGGACAAGGAGTTTAGTAAATTTTTCCAAGTTTGAGAACCATATGACACACTTGTCGAGGCTGATCTTAACCAGGAATGCACCTGTTCATAAGGCAAATATTTGTCTTTTATTACTCTATTCCAAATGCCAGGTTTCATCAAGACTCTCCAAAGGGTATTTGAAGCCAACACCCGGTAGAATATATAAAGATTTCTAAACCCCCACCCTCCATACAATTTAGGTTTTGATAGCAAATCCACTTGCATAAGGGATAACTATTTCCCTTTTTATAGCCAGACCAAAGAAAAGAGAAAATCATCTCACATTTTATTAAGAATCGATATCGGAACATGAGTTAAAGATAACCAATAAATTGGAAGGCTCTCCAAAACAGACTTTATAAGAATGTACCTTCCTCCTAAAGATAACATCCTGTTACACCAGTGGTTAATTCTGCTTTCAATTTTTTCTAAAATCCAATACCAATCCTCAGCTCTATAACTGTCTAGTTTTAGGAAGTAGCCTAGACAATTGAAGCCTCCCGAGAGATCTTTGAAATCATACCTGTAAAGCACTTTTAAATCTTCAATAGTATCTTTCTTTATGCCCGTGTGAAGGAAGGTAGATTTTTGAGAGCTGATGCTCAGACCTGTCACCCGACAGAAAATATGAAGAATTTTCCTTATAGCCCTAGTGCAACCTGCGTCCACTTTGAAAAAAGTAAGTCGCCTCTCCATTGATCATAATAGAGTAAGCTATTGATGAAACACGGCCCAGAACCCAATTTGTAGTAACTAAGCCAAAACCGCACTGGAGAAGCACAAGCCTCAGAAAGTCCCAATTGATGCAATCGTAAGCCTTTTTAAGATCTAACTTTAGTATAATAGCTTGTAGTTTTTTTATTTTATGCTAAGAAAACACTCTTGTGTCGTACCAATGGCATCAAGAATATGTATTCCCTTGAGGTAACCCAACTGTTCATCAGACAGAGCTCGAGAGAGAATAGGACAAAGTCTCTTTGCAATTAGTTTTGAGATTATCTTGTAGCACAGATTATAAAGAGCAATAGGACGGAAATCCGCAAACGTCCTAGGGCTATTGACTTTTGGGATCAAAGAAATGAACGTGGAATTTATTTGTTTTGATACTTCCCGTCTTAATCTAGTTTCCTCCACCATCTCTTCCAAATCCTGGCCAACTAAATCAAAATAATGAAGAAATAATTCTACCGTCCAACCATCCAGCCCATAACTTTTATCCTTTGTGAATCCTTTCAAAACCTCTAGGATTTCCTCCTTAGAACATCAATTTTCAAGAGCTGTAGCTTCCTCCTCACTTACCATCCTAGGGAATAGCCTTAGAGTCTCTACCTGTTCTCCAATGTGAGTTGTATCAGAAGCCTTATAGTATGATTTAAAATGATCAATAATTGTTATCTTCATGTCCGTTGGCTGAGAGTGTAACATGCCTGAGTCATCTTTGATCTCCCATATATGCTTTTTATTCCTACGGTAGCTAGCGAACCTATGGAAGAACTTAGTGTTTTTTTCTCCACTTGTGATCCATATCGCTCGGCTTTTTTGTCTCCATAGCTCCTCCTCCTCGAGGATTTTCTTATTACGAGCATCCTCCAATGATTTCAAATGTGTCTCATAGTCCTCTAATAGATAGCCATGTGCCTTCTTGTATATGAGATCAGCTATACCGCCTTCAATATTATTCATTCCCAAACGTTCCAAGTTCCTTTTCTCCTTTAACCAGCTCTTTGCACGCACTTTCAGTCTTGCCAGTTTTCTAACCAGTCTGCTTTGGGCTCCCTCGTAGTGTTGCAATGATGTTTCCTGCCAAACCTCTTTCACCATTTCATCAAAAGTTGTTTCTCGTAACCAAGCATGATTTAGTTTAAAAGGATATGTCGCCTTTGATCTGGCTTCTCCCAGCTGGAGAGTAATTGGCGCATGGTCAGATATGAAAGGGTACTCGACCCATGCTCGGAATTTGCCAGTATTTATAAGAAAATTCTAGGCCACATAGAACCTGTCTAGTCTTTTTGAAATACTTTCTATTCCTTTCTTGTCATTCCTCCACGTCGACACCACCTCAGTCGGTGCCACATCCACTAGATTGTTTTTTGAAAATAGCTCTGTGAAAAAGCCCGCCAATGAATCGGCCTGGGTTGTCTCACCCCAGATTTCCCATGAGTTTGTAGTTAAATTCAAATCACCTGCCATAATTAGATCATCAACTGATAATAGACCAACTCTCTCAAACTTTTCCCAAAAAGCTTTACGATCTTTGCATGGTCCGTAAATATTTAGCATCGACACCTTTGTTTTCGTTGGTAAACTTGATCCTGTCAAAAAAATCCCTCCAACACTTAGGACCGGCATAAATCGAAGCAAGTAGGATCCCAAGAAGCTAGAAGCCCACTAGAATTTCCAACTAATCTTACAGCACAAATCATCCAATCTGGCCTCGGGGAGAACATGAAATTCCTAGCCTTATCTGCCTCTACTAGGGTTTCTTGTAAGAAAATAATAGAAGGACGAGATTTCTCTAAAAGTCTTCTCATGGAGGCCCATTTTAGGGGCCCTCCCACCCCTCTAAGATTAAGGGAGAGGAGGATCATGATTTAGCCCGTGCTAGAGCTTTCATGCCTCTAAGCGCCCCTTCTTCTTGAATTATTGGAAGAGAATCAGAAGTAGAAATCATCGAAACCAATTTTTTATGAGCACTCCTGGTTTTTATGGGAGAAAGATCCATCCCTAAGCCTCTCGACCATGCAGGGTCCTTACCAGGATCTATCCTTTCCCCCACAATCGATGACGATGCTCCCAAAGAACTATTGCTTGTTATTAGATCCTTCCCATGGTAAGTTGGGATAGGCAGAGTTCCAAAGTTTCCAGTAATAGAAGGAACTAAGGACATAAGAATATTCTCCAAAGAGTGGTCATTAATGGTCGGTTCCGCGTAACCCAGAATAGGGTAAGAGTCCTCCTCTTCTAAAGAGGTCGGTAAGATAGTGGGGCTCTTATTCTTTGGAGAAGTCAGGTCTGGTAATAACACAAACCGGGAAGATGAAATAACAGGAGGGGTCGGGCCTGTGTCAGCCTCAGAAGTCAAACCAACCTCACAATGTATCATCGATTCAAGAATCATATGAGAGTCTAAACAATCCCTCTCCCAAGCCGAGAGCGTATTATATAAAACAAGACAATAAAATTTAAGCTTACCAACGAAAGAAGTATCCGCAGGTTTTGGACTCATATCAGAATGTATCCCACTATAGACACCCGCAACTGGGGAGTCCCCCAAAGCTGAGTAAGCATTTTCCAAAAGTTCCTCCGAGGATTCCTCCAATGCTTCTGCTCCAAAAGGCTGGGGACAATCCTTGCATAAATGCCTTGTTCTTCTACAAAAAGAACAGTGAAAAGGTATCCCTAAGTAATCAAGGCGTTGAGCGTATAAATGGCCCCACCATTCTATATATAAGGAGTCCACCAGTCCAGTGTGAATGCCAACTTCAACGAGGACCCTTGCCATACGTTTATCAACGTATTTTAGAGCATGCTCATCAACCATTAAGAACTGCCCTAAAGAATTTCCAATCTACTCAAGTGCCTTATGTTCCATAATTGCAAAGGGAGCCCCGGTAGAAGAATCCATAAGTGACGATAGCTGAAATATTTAGTTACTGGGTTGAAGCTAATGCGCCATCGCTTCAGCATCAAGCTACCTCCTCCATAGCCCCAAAACCTGTCTAGAATTAATGTCGAGTCCTCTGGGCTCTTGAATATAAAACCTAACCAACCCCTAGATAAAGTTATGACCTCAGGGATATAGCCTAGGACTGACTCCCTCGATCTCTTAAACCACTCCGACAACTTTTGTGAGAAGCACTCCCTGTATGCTAATCTACCCACCAGAGCGCACAGAGCCAGGTTACAGGCTTCTTCCAAGCTTACGTCCATGACCATGACTAACTGTTGTTTTCTCCTCTTCGGCTTCCACACCCTCTGTGAACGAAGTTTTGAACCCCTCTTGTGTTGATTTGTGACCTCTACGTATTCTAAAGAACTAGTCCCACTAGGAACACAGTGCTCTAACACCCGCGAGAAGGACCCTGGGTCTTCCTTACCATGGAAACTCTTGTGAGTAAGTCCACCCGCAGATCCTTCTCGTAAAGATAAACCAGCCTGTTGTGGAATGTCTATCTCTTTTACTACTCCTGATGGTGAGCAAGAAGGTGGTAAAGCTGAAGCAGAAGTCGAGGGAAGAACGATAGCTGACTTATTAAATGGAAAGTTATCGCCCATCCTCTTGTAATAATTGTTGCAGAGCTCGTCGACTGAAGCCAACAACCCCTGTCGATCCCAATGATCCACGTCCTCCCCTCCCAGCAGAGTTGTGACCTCATTCTCCATTATGTAATTGTTTTGAACACTCCACTGGTTGCCACCTCAGGAAAGGTCTGAAACAGTAGTTAAGGAGCATTGTCTCATCAAGCGGGAGAAAACCGATAAGGCATAAGTGTAATCAATGAAGAAGGGACGTGGAACTTGGAAGAAAAGACCCCCTAACTAGACACCCTCTACACTGGACGGAAGCTTCTACTTCCACTGTCAACAAATGACCAAAACTAAACACCCATCCTTAAAACACACCAGTCCTCATCCAGGGGTTGTATGTGAGCTTTTCATTCTCGCCTATCTGATAATACTCATCTACCTCATAGCCATCAAGAAAACGGTGAACCCACGGACTCCATTAAACCTGCTTCAATTGCAGGTTTTCGAAAACTCTTTCTTCCCACCCCAAAAACCTGCTTACTTCATATTCATGTATCAAGTTCCCAAGTTCCAAAAGAAAAAAGAAATCTATCCTTACACTGATACCTAATTTTGTAAGACATAAACTTTAGTTTTATTCCGTAGATTTGCACACAAAACGGATTTTGTAAACTGTTGAACGTTGTCATGAAAGGTAATATCAAGGGGGGCGTGTCTAAAGCATTAGGTAATATGAAACCATTATAATTATATCAGACCTTAACAATAATTATATCAAACCATTATAAACCAATCAACATACACCACCATACTTACTATAATGTCTCTTTCATAACAAGTTAGTTCACAATGAGGTGAAAGTCATCCAATGAGGTGACCATAGACTTTTTTTTGTTCACGATGAGGTGACAAGTCATTCACCGAGGTGACCATACACTTTTGAAGTTGTGGTCATTTTAATGGAAGGTGTTTTCTTTCTTTTCAATAAAAGATAAAACAAAAAACAATGCATGTTTCATAAACATTTATATTATTCTTTATTAAAAGTTTATCAAGAATCCAATCCAAACCAAACCAAACAAAACAGGGCATCAACACTAAGATTTAATACTTTGATTGTTTCATTGCAAATCAAACATAATTCAAAGTGTTTAATTTTAAAATATATATATTTTTCAATTAAAAATATTAACATTAATATATATATATATATATATATTTCAATTAAAAATATTAAAATTAATTTTTGAATGAAAAAAGACGTTTTAATGGTATTTTTTTATATTAAAATTACGGTATTTTGTAATCATATATAATGTTATTAAAAAAAAAAACTTAAATTAATTTTAAAAGTAAAAGATGGTTTTACTAGAGGTATGTTTTTTTATAATTAAAATTATAACTTATTTGAAACCATGAACTTAAGAACTAATGTTTTTGTAATCAAAATTTCAATTTTAATGATTAAATTAAAAGTAGTGTTACATGTATCCATCTTTTTATTTTTTGATAAGTTAAAATTATAATTTATTTGAAACCATAGTTTTAATATGTCGTACCATTATAACCAAAACCTTAAAATCAACCTCCAAATCCAAAACAAGTACACTTAAAATTACAATTTTTTTTAACCTTAACTTAAAAAATCAATATTACAACAAACAAAATCACCTTAAAAAAATACACTCATAAAAAAATATAAATAAAACTCAATAAAGAAAATTTAAAAAATACAGATTAAAAAATTAAATTGAATAACTTGTTATTATATATATATATATATATATATATATATATATATATAAAAACCAAACAAGTTATATAATAATAATAATAATAAATGTGTTTTTAAGAGGGTGAGCGTGGGGAAATATTGAGTAAAACATATTTCTCTCACCCTTTTATGAGGGTGTGTATGGAGGAAAATATTGAGTAGAACATATTTCCCCCGAAATGGAATAGGGGTGCAAGGAAATATGTTTTACTCAATATTTCCCGCTACCCCACCCTCATATATATAATAGTGAGGTGAGAAGAAATATTAAGTAAAACATGTATAAGAATGAAAATAGGGAAAATATTGAATAAAACATAATATATAAAAATAATTAAAAAAAAAATGTGTTTAAAATGGTAGTAGTTTAAATGTTTGACTTTTTGGAGATTTTACAGGCATATTTTCTGATCAATTTTTACTGAAATCCATCCAAATATTGTTGGAACTCTAGATTTAAGTGATTGAGTCTGTATAATTCTAATGCCCTGAAATTTTTTCAAGATGTTGAGTCCATTTATGTATTCAAAAATACAATTTAAACAATAAAAAATAGAAATTTCACCAAAATTTGTTTTACTGAATTCATTCAGATAAAAAAATTCAAAAAATCAAATATTTAAACAAAATATAAAAAAACAAATAAATATCGCCCTTCCACCTTTCTAACACCTCTTCGAATCCACTCTTCTCCCTCCCTAACTTGCCACGACTTGGGCCTCCAACCCTTCTCCGCGATCCAACCTATCGAGACATGCGACTAGGCATATAGAGACTTGGGCCTCCAACCCTTCCTCCTCGATCCAACCTATCGAGACTTGCGACTGACTATGCATATTGAAGGATGGAGAGATCAAGGTGTTGTAACAATTCCCCACCCACAATTAGACTTATTTTTCATATATATATATTTTATTAAAGTATATTTTTTTATGATTATATATATAAATAAATAAAAGTTGTTTTTATGTGTTATATATAAATAAAGTATTTTAATTTAATTTAGTTTAATTATTTAAAAGTTTTTTATTGATTTTTTTAAATTAGGTTTTTTTAAGCTTTTATTTATTTTTAGTTTTTTTTGGAAGATTATGGTAAAGCAGGTGGGTAGAGCGTTTTTGTTTATCACAATATTGATTTTTTAGGTCTTGGTTTCAATTTCTATTTGAAAGAAAATATGAAGATGAAAAACAAAATTTTTGTAGGATCAAAATTTGGTTGGCGAAAATGTTGCAATTTTAAGCTCAAAAAAGAAAAGGATGCTAGTGCTAGCACCTCTTTTCAATTTGAAGGTTGATTTTAAGATTTTGGTCACAACAATACATGTTAATGCCATGGTTTCAAACAAGTTGTAATTTCAACCTTGAAAAAAACAAAAATGTGCTACTTGTAGCACCACTTTTCGATTCACCCCGAATGGGGTGCTATCAACCCAGATCAATCAAGTGCCACATGGACAAGCCGACGTCGTTTCATCCTCCATCGAGCTTGATGAACGATGACGCTCATTCAATGAGGATCAATCCATTCACTTGATCCTTGATCCTGGCCCTGATCCCGATCGTCCTTCGCGCATTGGAATCAAAGTGAATGAACCTTGTTCTGTCACTCCTCTCTCTGCTTCATGACGTTATCACTTACCCAACCTCTTGTTGCTATGGGCTCATTAGACCATCAACAAATTTTCATTTTCAGTCTCGCCTCTCTCTTGTTCAATATCATCGTTGTGTTGCCTCCTGAATTTCCACTCAGTCTCCCACTTTATCTTCCCTGGATTTCTTTCATGCCTCATGAGAGAGGTCGTCCCAAACTTGCAAGTGGAAACCGCTCTCTAGTTTGCAGCCACACTACTCACAACTCGTCCTTCCTTGGCTGCAATTGTGCTTTCCATTCGCAAATGGAGCCCCGTTATGCTTTCTCGACCTCCACCAATTTTGAGGAAAAACCCACCCATGTTCCACCTCTCTCCTCCACTCCCACCAATTATGTTCCCGACCATGTCCAAGCCTCGAGCTCTCATCCCCCTCCACCACCCCACCATGTCTTCAGAGAGGCGCAACACAACATTATTCGAGCTCTCTGTGGAGACAATGATGAGCATAAATTATGGCAAGTGTTGATGGAAAAATGTTTGGACTGGCTATTAGACTCTGGAGCTAAAGATCCCAAGTAGCGACACAGTGAGGAGGAGCTTCTCTAAGCTATCATGGCTCCTAAATGGCCAGATTCGTCCGAGCATCCCTTCCCTTACAATTATGTTTCTAAATAAGTTTTTATGGCCTGTTATTTTTTGGTTTACACAGTTATAGCTTGGTATGCAAGGTTGCAGGCCTACTCTTTTTATTACAGTAATATACTTAGAACTTTTCATTTCAGACCAAACTTTGTAACTTGGTATATATATAGTTGTTGCAATACAATATATTGGGACTTCTACACTTGGTGGTGGGTTGGTTTCCTCTCATGCCAGCCTCAGCACCAATGTTGACACTCTGCTCTATAATTTCAGTTTATAACAAGCTTACAAAAAAAAACCACCACTTTTTAATTTGGTGATCAATTTTGGTTGTAACAATGATAGTTGTTAAGACCATAATTTCAAACAAGTTGTAAATTTAACCATAAAAAAAGAAGAAGTATTATTGATAACACAAGCTTTTAATTAGAAATTGATTTTAATATTTTAGTTTATAACATTATGTATCATGATTGTAAAATATTATAATTTTAACCTTAGAAAAAATATATTATTAATAATACCAATTTTTGAAATAAATTAAAAATAATCACAAAATACAACCTTTAAAAAAAGAAAAACTTTTTAAAATATCATTAACTTATGTTGTATATTCTTATTAATCGAATCAACAACCTTCGTTATCCTCTATAACTCTCTATATCTAATTTAAAGATAAACATAAAATATATATATATATATATATATATATATATATATATATATATATTTACAATAGATTACTCAAACTTTATCAATGCCAAAACAAATAAACTCACGTAGACTAGACTAGGATACTTGACAATTACATCAATACTATCTCAAATACAAGTTAATGATAACTATAATGAATACCAAACCAAGATGGTGACATTGAAACCAAGGTGCACGTACCTCAAATGTATAACATCTTTAATTTTAATTTTAATATTTTAATTGTAAAATAGGGTGTAGCTAACATTGACAGCCTGCAAGTCAGTGTTAGCAGGAACTTGTGACTTAGCAAGGGTCGAGACATCTCAAACTCCATTGGGGTGAGCTTCTATCCTGGGGGGCGCCTACCTTTCGAGTCTCGTCACAACAAGCCAAATATTAAACATCATGTACAAGCCACGTTGGGTAGCCCAGTTGGCTAGGTACCTCGCTACCAAGACTTTGGCCCTCTGTCACGAGGTTGTGGGTTCAAATCTCTAGGTCCACCGAGGTTAGCCGCGTTTACATTACGGTCGGCCAGTAGCGTCCCTTCAGGTGGACTACCAGTGATTTTTCCAAAGAAAAAAAAAACTAAACATAATGTACAACTTCTACCCCATTGATTTTGAACCTATAACCTTAAAAAAGAAAACACATGTTTTTGACCCTTAAACCCACTCAAATTACACTTAATATATTAATATAACATTTTTTCAACCGAATATACATCTTCAAAACTGTTTTTTTTTTTTTTAATAACATAATGTAAAAGGTAAAAGAAGGTATTAAGCAGCGTGACGTTGACCTCCCTTGTTAGATTTTAGGATAAATTTTTAAGAAAAAATAAATGTCTTTTTCTCTCTTTTATCTTATATACGACCCTAACCCTTTTGTCGTTGCAAAAAATCACAAGGTCTTTACAAGAACACGAGGGTGGGTTTACATTTTAATACAATTTGAATACAATGGTGCACACCAATTGACTTTATGCTTTTATGTTTGGGAATACAAGGAAACATGTTTTGAAAGTGGACAAAATCAAGAGGGCCTATCTTGAGAGTGTGATTGTATCTAGATGTGATGATGTGGACATAGCCACACCATCAAAATCAGGTTAATTCCACATTATTTGCATATATCTTGGGTCATGTTAATATTGTATTGTGATGACTTTGACTCCTCTTAACTTGTGGGGATACGATTTTAAGTACACTTAATAAAATAATTATGTTATATATATTTTAAAAGCAGTTGATTTAAATTAAAAAAAAAAGGTTGGTTATCTTTTTATTATATATATATTATAAAAAAATATTGGTTTTTTTTTTTATTATATATATTGTATATATGTTAATTGGATTTAGTTTAGGTGATTGAGAAAGATGTTATTTATTGATCCAAATTTAATTTTTGCAAGTGACATGTTGAATTTTTAATGAATATATTTATTATAATAGTTTCGAGTTCTATTGTTGATTGGCCTTGTGTCCTGAAGATTCTAGGGTTCACCTTAGGTATCATCCTCGAAATGAGAGAAAGTACTCTACAGTTTTCCCCTAACAGTATAACCTAGAATATATATATATATATATATAAGAGTGAAAGTGTGTGTTACTTTTGTGACACTAAGAAGGTTGAAGATGAAAAACACTTTCTCTTAGATTGTCCAGCCTATAACCAGATTAGATCTCATTTTCAAAATATTTGTCACACTACCAACCTTCCTAACCTCTTAACTCAACAAAACTATGGTGATCTGTTATGTACCAAATTCATGAATACATAATATTACAATAGATCCAAATATATCTGAATACAATCACCACATAACATATATGGAACAATATAGAAAACCAACACTTTATTATATCAAACCCTTGAGGTAGGGCAACACCATACAATGGATCCTATTACGGAAGGGATCCTCTCATGTTCACTTGCCTCTTCGACAAGGCATCCTCCTATTGAACTACCACTCAAATACAATACTTTTCTTCATGTCCCATTACGTTGCTTGAACCCCTTTATATATTGCTACCATCACCCAAGAACATTCAAGAGGAGGAATCTTCTAGAAGTAGAACCTTCTAAGAAGTCATCTTACATTTATTATATCTAACTACCCATTTATTATATCTAACTACCATAGTGGGCCTTATTTAATAACATAGTGGACCTAGTCCACCTTACATTGAATGACCTTCACTATTATCACTATGGGCCCTCTAGTTCCCCCCCACTACCTCTCTAGCTACCTAACATGATCTTGAAAAGCTTCTCTTAATGCTTTTCGAGCACACAGAAACAAAATTCTAAAAAATCACAAGTAATCACTTACCCTCTTAAAGTCCAATAGACCAATTCGGTCTTAGTGGACATTAACCATCATCATCAATATAAGCTTTGTTTTTTCTTGGAAGTAATCTCTTACCTTTTTTAAGGTTCGATAGACAAATCTTGATGTCATTGGACGTTTAACCATCATTATCATATTAAAATAAGAAAATCAATATTACAATAAAAGAAAATTAAAATTTTGAATATTTTTTAGCATATTATATATAACAATAAAAAAACATTTTTAAAAGAGATTTAAATCCATTTAATGAAAATTAATTAAGTTTTCAAACTTAAATCTCTTTTAAAAATGACCTTTTTTATATAAGATATATATGCAAAAATTCAAAAATTTAATTTTCTTCAGTAACATTTACTTTCTTATTATAATATATAAAGTAAGGTTTATATTTAAAAAAAAAAAAAAAAAATCAACATTAGAGCAAAAGTGATAGTCGCTTGGTAACCCCATCATTATGTCGTTTTTAACAATTTAAGATTGTATGTATCTACAAGAAATTTGAAAAAAATCACTTAATAAAAAACAATTTGATATAGTATTATTTCAACAATGATAAGATTGTTGAGGCTTTTGCTCTCGAGGTGTAGAACAATTGGTGATGAAATGTATTGTTAAGGCATTTCATTATGTGAAGTTATTGATTCAAAACCCTCAACTAACCTTGTGTATCGTGCATTTTGATATGTCTGGAAACCACGTGGTTTAGTATAAAAAAATTATTAAACTTTTCATAAAATTGGCTTTCATTATTTTCTTCATTTGCATTTCAAAATATCCAAGTTTATATACACATTGTTGATGAAATTGTAACAACCCTAATTAATTAATTAATTGTCATAATTAAATATTTGTTTAATGTATATTAGTTTAATTAATTTAATTAATTAATTGTCCTGATTAAATATTTGTTGAATGTATATTAGTTTAAGTAATTAATTAATTAATTATCATGATTAAATATTTGTTTAAGGAATATTGGTTTAATAAATTAATAATTTTCATTTTTGAGACTTAATGAAGGGGATGAGGTGGTTGAGACTTAATGAAGGGGATAAGGTGGTTGAGACTTAATGGGGGGGGGGATAAGACGGTGAATAATGGGGAAGGGAGGATAAGGCAAGGGGGAAACACTCGGGAAAGGGGGACTTTTGTTTTGGAGCATTATTTTTCATATTAGAGGACTGTATTACTGGTTTTGCTGGGGGGGAGCTTGCTGAAGGATTGTATTACTGGTTTTGCTTGAGGAGCTTGTTGGAGGACTGTCACAGGGGGCACCTGTTGCTGGGAGTTTTGGGCTTGGGGGCCAGGAAACCGCAAGGATTCCTGGAGCTAGGGAGCCATAAAGGTTATGTTCCTATCTGGCTGGGAGGAAAAGATTCAGTTTTCAGGCAGTTTCAAGCAGTTAGCAACAACATGAAAGAAAGGGATAAACTTCTTCTTCAAGAGGTATTTTACCAGTATTAATTTTGTTCTTAATGAAAGTTATGATATGTATCTATGTATTGAAAATGTGTAATATGTTGTGTAATCTGTTTTGTGACTATTTTGGGCTGTATAATTTGAGAATTTGATATTTAACTGATTAATTTTCTAGAACTTCAACATAAATTAGATAGATTTGTTGTAATGCAAACAGAATTAGAAATTAGATGTCATGTGAATAAAAATACGACATAAACCCGTTCATAAGGAACCTTTCAAGAAAAGAAAAGTAATTTAGATTACAAATTTACCATTTAACTTTAAAGCCCTATTGAAGGGCTTTACACGTGGTATCAGAGCCCTGGTTTAAAAACTTGGACCAGGGCCTACCCACCTACCCGCATGTAAGAAGGAAAGTTCAGGAATGAAACTGTTCCAACCCAGAAATTTAAACAACCCCTAAAATAGTTATATTGAAACCATGAATAAACTGTATAGGGTAATTATATATCGAAAGGGTCCTATAAACATAAATAACTAGATGTATAAATAATCTATTTATGGAAAACTTATAAATCTGGGCCTGAGGGCCAAGCTCAAACTCAAAGCTCCAACTCCACTCAACCTGCTAGCCAAACACATGTCAATAAGAATTTTGTTCACAACCTAGTGCAAAATTGAAAAAAAAAAAAAAACAGGTTCAAAATTAGAGAAAATACAATGTTGCCCACAAAATAATTATCTTTATTGATATAATGTTACTTCTAGGTCTTCTACGAGGATTTCTCTTTTCAGGCAAAAATAAATAAATAATAATAATAATAAATAAAAAGGTGAGTAATAATAATAATAAATAAATAAATAATAATAATAATAATACCGAGAGCAGAGGTATTGATAGCAAACAGACCAAGTCACGACTCAACGCCTATGTACAAGGCGCCAAGGAAATCCCACGAGTCAAGCATTGTGCACTACGCGTCAAGCAAAGTACAAGGCGCCAAGCAAAGCCCAGAGT
>ML783827.1:376833-411778 GCA_009831015.1 Picea engelmannii | reverse complement strand
TTTATTTAATCTTATTAGTATTTTATTTATATTTTTTATTTTTCTTTTTTTATTTAATTTAGTTTTATTCTATTCTATTTTTATATTTTTTACTATCTTCGAAATATATTATAAAAGTGAAAGTTCCATTTGAAATGACCGTTGTTACGATAATGTTATGTGAGGATGTTATTTCTAAGTTCATGATCATTGATGATTGACCAACAAAATTGTAATATAAGAGTTAAATAATATTGTTCCCAACTCCTTATCTTTTTTGGCATTTACATCGATAAGTTAGAGGCATGTTTGGAAGAAGCAGGTTGCACATGCACTACTTTAGTTAAAATAGTCGTCATAACTCTTCTTTGCACTAATTATATTGTTCTTATAACAAGGTGTCCCTTTGATCTCAACAAGCAACTAAGAATTCTCAAGGATTTTTGTTCTAGCATGGGTATCACAGTGAACACTAACAAAACAAAGGTCATGATAATTAAATCCAAAAAATTCATACTAATTTTGTGTATGACAATACCAACTTAAAGGAAGTTACTTCATACAAATATCTCGTAGTCGACCTTCATCACAAGCTTAACTACAACTATAACATTGATAAAAGGATCAATGGAAAGTGGAAAGCCTATTTTGGCCTTAAAAATAATTGTCAATCCGGGATCTTTTGGTTGTGGGAAAAAAAGAAACTCCTCTTCGAGACTCCCATCACTCGTGTTATCTTATATGGGTGTGAAGTTCATGGCTGCAACATCTCTAGAGAACCATGGAGAAAGTTCAAGCAAATCCCAAAGCATTTTATAATTTATGATCTTAAAATTGAAAGTAATATGCCTTATCATATCTTCCTCGTAGAAGCTTGTATCCCCCCCATTGAGAATATGGCGATGACAATGTACCTAATGTACAAGCATAAGACAACCAACATGAAAGACAAGAGGCTTCTTAAGATTGCTTCAACTCTAATCAAAGCCACCTGCGGCTTAAGAGGGGTTGGCATAAAGATGTCAAGTCTTGGCTAGATCATTGGGGAATAGAAAAGGACGTCACTCTACAAAATATTAAAAGTATATTTTATTATAACTAGTGTAAAGAAGAAAATCAACATTGCCAGAATAAGAACAAATTTTCACAAGCTCCATAGCAAAACATGGTGTTAGACAATTCCTAAAACGTCATGGGATAAAATAATTTGTCATCTTTATGATACTAAGTGCTGAAATTTCTCGAAATTCACACTTTAATGCAATTCAAAAACTTAATCTCTTTAACTAGAGGTTTCCCAGATCTTAATTGTGTGAACTTCAGCCTTGGGGCTATTATGAAATAGAGTATACAACAACAATGGAAGAGATATAATAATTCACTCCCTAACAACCCAATCTTCTAGGCAATCCAAGGAAAAAAGATATCAAACTATCTAGATAAGTTTTAGCCCTCGAGGACAACTATCAATCATAAACTAGATATGGAATTTCAATTTACAACAGTGATAACAATCGTAGAACAACCCTTAACTTCTTCAATTATAATGTTAAATCACTTAACATAATTTCCCTTTACTTATGTCAAATCAACAAGACATATATAGTTGTAAATAACAATACATGAAGAACATGGATAGTTGAAAATCAAATCTAGAAATCACACAAGATTTGGATAGTTGAAAACTTCATTAATATGTTGAAAGTTGAAGTTCATGTACATACCATACCTTTCTCCCAAGGCTAGTACAAACCACTAGCTCTCCAAAACCCTAGCTAGAGGAAACCAAGAAAAGCCCCAACTCGACCAAGGAGCTGCAACATGCAAGAATCAATCACACAAATCCTCCAAGGCAAGATGCCATCTTCACTTCTTCTTCACCAAATTAGCCTAGGATTTTATTACAAAATCTTAATCTCAAAATTGAATTGAGTATAGCATATGAAAAATGAATTAAGTATATCTACTTGAATGAGAATATCACAACTAATGATGTATTATGCAATTGACAGAAAGGCCATGGAATAATAGTTATGTTTTCAAATTCCATTCTATGTAGATGAATTGGAAGGGAGAATTCCTTGACTTCTCTCTTATTGTTCTATTATATTTCTCTAGGTTGAGAAAACTGCTATGTGTGAATAGTTAAGGCATGTAGATGTTGATAAATACAAGAGACTAAAATAGATGGAATACATTTGCACTAATGGACATATATATGAATAATATATGGTAGAGTGCATATATATATATATATATATATATAGGCATATATAATGTTATATATAACTAACATTGGTTTGTTGTTATATGCAACGAGCATGCCATGATGACTAAATGTTGTTGTTGACTTGTTGTAAAACTAGGAATGGTTGAGGACATGGTTGAAGATGTTGATGATACAATTGTATATGATAAACAACCTCATGGAAAAAATAAGGACAATAAGAGCTTGTCGAGAGGTCGATGAAGGGATCATGTGAGTTCCCATAAGACATTAGTTGATCAGGTTACATTGTGAATGTTAACAACAATCACACATGTATTATGTTGGTCATGCCAATATAACATGTGACCTAAAAGGAATTGGGTAAGAATTCATTTAGTGATACTCTATATCTTCATTGATATGTTTATGATGATGTTTGAATGCATGCATCTCATTAGAATGACAAAGGTGAGAATTTTTGGTATGTAAATATTGTTAGAATCTTTTTAATGCATTCATGAGTTAGTAAGTCGTGACTTAGTTGGTTAAGAGTAATAACCAAAGTGAATGAGTAATTACACTCAATGTTACAAATTTGTATACCTTCTGAAAGTGAATGCCTTGTGAGACAACCATGTATGAGACCATAGTGTGTGAGAATTGGAAAATGTTATAACACTCCACAAGTATCCAATGGTCTCCCTACTTGTAATTGGTGTCATGGATTGTAACCCTTTTGCCAACACCAAAGGAGTATATTCCTAGTATTGTATCTAGGTTGGAGAGAAATGTGTTTAGATGGCCAAACAAGTGATGAAGAGGTGGCTAGATGATATGTACAAGTGTTGGTTAAGTCCTCCAAATCCTTACAAACAACCTACAATAAGCTCATGTAAACTTACAAGCAACCTATAATAAACGTGTGTAATCTTGCACAAGTGAAGCGCTCCATTACAAATATACGCACATCATACTAAAAAATTATGTCATATGAAATACAAGTTAGTTTCTCAAGATGTGTCCATTAACAATAAAATTGTGAAAAAATCACAGGTATGCTAAGGTCTACAAAACCAAATCTCCCATAGGAGAAAACACGATCTATTGATCTCTGTCTCATCAGAATACATGAGAGAGTCCTCAATTTATGTGATTGAGGAGGCCCAACAAATTGCTAAGATTAGCTGGGCAGTTTTATAAGTGAATCAACGTGAGCTTATCTCACGTGTTTTAAGATAGCTACGGTTTCAACAAACACACCAATACGGTAGATGGTTAAAACAAACACACTAATACCCCCCATAAGAGAAATGTAGGGAGGAACAAGTAAGAACAAAGATGGGTCTCGACAACAAGGCCTGATAAGGTACCCATGTACAAAACCCTAGGAAAAAACTTCTCCCCAAAAGAAGATACATAAGAAGTGAAGGTAGGAGGACTCAAGATGACCTCCCAAGGACAACTTCCTTCACCCCAAACATTGATTGTAATTGAATAAAACGAGGAGATGCCAAGGGTTTAGTGAATATGTCCGCAATATTCTCTTCTGTAGGCATGTACTCCAAGTAAAGAACACCATCCCGGATTACCTTCCAAAAGAAATGCATGTGAAGTTCAATGTGCTTTGTCCTTTGATGCTCAACTGAGTTACGAGAGATGTGAATGGCACTCTGAGTATCACACCAAAGAGTAGTGGGATGATCCTGTGAAATGCCAGTCTTTGTCAACAATTGTCAAAGCCAAAGGACTTCCTGACTGGCAAGAACAACAACACGATACTCAGCCTCTGCAGATGATAATGCAATTGTTGATTGTTTTTTGCAAGACCAAGCAATAGGAGCAAACCCAAGGAGATAAAGAAATCCTGAAGTGGACTTTGAATCATCAATAGAACCAGCCCAATCAGAATCAGTGAAACCCTCAAGTTGAGAAGCACTTGAGGTGTACTGAATTCCAAACTTGGTGGAGCCCCGAATATACTTAAGAATGCGCTTAGCTGCCTTCCAGTGACTCTCATGAGGATCCTGAGAGAAACGAGATACAAGCCCAACTGCAAAAGAGATGTCAGGATTTGTATGAGTCAAATAGAGTAGGCTCCCAATCAATTTTCGATACAATGACAGATCAACTCAGGGTGAAGAGCGAATGGTAGTAAGATTGACACTTGACTGAAATGGAGTAGGTGTTGATTTACAATCAACCATGCCAAAGCGCTGAAGTAAGTCAAAGGCATACTTCTATTGAAAAATAAAGATTCCTTTTGAAGACTGAAGAACCTGCAGACCAAGAAAGTAGTGCAGAAGACCAAGATCTATCATATCAATTTGTTCCATTAATGCTTGTTGAACATTCTAAATCATGGATGAAGAAATTCCTGTGATAATTAAGTCATCCACCTACAAAACCAGAATCAGGAGATCACTGCCTTGTCTTCTAGTGTAAATAGTAGGATCAAAAAGTTCTTTTATCCTCCAAAAACAACTTTCTTGGAGAAAAAAAACTTTCTTAGATCCCCAAACTCTTAAACAAAGAGCTCTTAAAAAAATGACAACAATTATTACAAATAATGATACCTGGGTGTTTGGATCCAAATGTGGATGGGCAAATTAAAAATAGTAACACACCTTGTATCAATCGATCCCTAGCAACTCGTTCATGATCAAACAACTCCTCGATGGATCCCGACTATCTCAAAGCGCTATGCAGGAAAGGCCGTGCTCTGCTCGGGTTGAGGCATTATACGACGGCATGTGAATGTTTGATGAGGGCGAACAAAACCAACCCCAGGCACATGAAAAAATAGGAGGTGCTAGGAAGATAAAGACGACGGAGGACGACCACGGTTTGGGGATCTATGTGACTAGAGAAATAGAGACCAGGGAGCTTCTGGTAGCAACACTGTCACAATTTCTTATGAGGACGGGTAGAGTGCCTCTCCCACCTTGTTGTTTTAAGAGGATCTTGTCACCCTGGTGGTCTTTGATGCTAGAGGGCTATAGAGATTGCTCCGCCAACTTTATATTGATCGATCCCGGCCCAATGCGTTCTGTCGCAGAGGTAGGTCGTGGCAATGTGGCAAAGGAGAGAAACTGCGGGTGTCGGCTGTCGATCTTCGGCAAGGTGTGGTTTTTGATGGTCACCTGATAGCAAGATGGCAGGAAGATGCAATGGCTACAACTCCCTTTTGTTGACCTTCGATGCCTCCTAAGCCTCCCCTTTCAATTTGTCTAAATTCCTATATGCGGAAAAGCAGAATCACAACTCCGTTTTCCGTAGAGATCAGAAGGAACGACAATGGCAAGGAAAAAAAACTACGCCTTCGACCTCACAAAAAACTTGAGATAAGGAGCCACTCCCCAAAAAAATGAAGAAGACCAGTGACGCATGGACAGGAAGAATGACAAATCACTCAGCAAAAGAAAGTGAAAATGGGTTTGCAGAGAGACTCTGATACCATGTGAAAAAATCACAGGTATGCCAAGGTCTACAAAACCAAACCTCCCACAGAAGAAAACACGATCTATTGATCTCTGTCTCATTGCCAAGGCCTACAAAACCAAACCTCCCACAGAAAAAAAAAAAACACGATTTATTGATCTCTGTCTCATCATAATACATGAGATAGTCCTCAATTTATGTGATTGAGAAGGCCCAACAAATTGCTAAAATTCGTTGGACAATTTTATAAGTGAATCAACGTGGAGCTTATCTCATATGTTTTAAGATAACTACACTTTCAACAAACACACCAATATGATAGATAGTTAAAACAAACACACTAACAAAAATAAAATAAAACTTAAAACAAATCAATTAAATATGCCAATATGGTACACAAGTCTTGAAAGCATGAAATATGCTTCTAGTTCAAAAGAGATGGCACATTTTAAACCGTGGTAATCACTCAAGAAGGAATAATGCATTCTTCATGATTCTCAAGTCTAATCGTACTTTATAGCAAACCTCATTTGTCAACAATGTGCGCTGCCATGCTTGACTCCATAAATCACAACAACTTTTAATTAACTAATTTTATACTAGTTGTCAATGTCGGCGGTCATTGTTGACCAATGGGGGAAACAAATAATTTCCTAGTCCCATAAAATGGCAAGGTAGGTAAACACAAACACATGCACTCTCATTTGTCATTATCAATAAAGCTTGGTTGCCATAAAATCATGTTGGTAAAGGAATGGTATGAAATAATGTTAGGGCCTCCAATTGCCTCTCCTCCAAGCTAAGTGGACTTCCTTTTTATTATTGGATTGCGGTGGAGTGAATAATTATTCAAAAGGATAATAATGGTAAAATAAAGGTCAATGGTATTATGTTATTATAATTTTATTATTTTGATTTTGATGTGATAAATAGTGTTTATTTTTTTAATATTATAAATTATTAAGAGATAATATTTTGTAATTTAAAAAAAAAAGATTGTTGTACAATAAATTTTGGTAGAATTTTGTTTCACACTAATATTTTACATATTTATTTAAAGAAATATATACTAGTAATGGGGATGCCTATTACTTTTTGATTTTTCGATATATGTTGGGAAGTAAATTGACCGACCTTTCTTACAAGCTTAATTATTTCTTAAACAATGAAATGCTTTATGGTATATAGTTAAACAATGAAATGCTTTATGGTATAACGATGAAATGCTTTTGGTATTTTGTTTGTGTTAGATTTTTTTTTATTGCATTGAGAAAAGTAATGTATTATTGAATATGTCAATATGATGATGATAAGTGGATAATATTAATAAATTGAAAAATAAAAAATGGTTTTTTTATAAAATTATTATTATAAAATTTTTTTTTTCAATTATGTAATTTTTTTAAAAAATTATTATTAAAAATTTATTTTCTATTTTTTTTAAAATATTTTAATAATAAAAAATTTAAACTTAACTTTTTAATATCTTTTTTAATATTTAATAAATTTAAAGTTAATATTTCCCCACCTCATATTTAATATATTTCCTCTAATATTCCCCACCTCAATATGAGGGTGAGGGGAATATTAGAAGAATTGTATTATACATTTCTTCTAATATTCTCCACCTTCATATTGTATAATAGTTATTTACAAAATATGAAATTTATCAAACTTTATATTTTATTAGTAAATATGAATCCTTAACCAAAATTTTACTCTAAGATATTTAGTAAAATATAAATACCATTATTAATTATTTAATTTTTTTGATCCTTATAATGAAAAAGTTGCACTGCATAGAATATCTAAAAAGTGTAAAGATCAAACTTATACTTTTTCCTTTGCAAATATGAACCCTTAAAGAAAACACCAACCAAAGTATCCATTGATCATCCCATCCTAATAATCATCATACTTACTAAATAATTTGATACTTTCATCATACTTCAAGAAACTAAATAATTTGATACTTTGGAGCATATTTGAAGTTCATTCCAAATTGTGGAAATTGGATCATCCCATCCCAATAATCATCATATTTCAAGAAACTAAATAAGTTGATACTTTGGAGCATATTTAAAGTTCATTCCAAATTGTGGAAATTATGTGATTATAGTATAAGGGTTTTTCTTGTAAGTTCTACACTATCTACGAGTTTAAATGATTTCTAAACACATACATATTTTATTAGAGAAAATCCTTATACAAAATAATAATAATAATAATCTAATTTTAAGGTTAAACTCAAGACAGACATTAAATTGGTGTATGAGATTCTCTTGTTTGTGGGATAAGGAGGACTCCCTCACATGTTCTTAACCATTAATACTATAAAAGTATTAATGAAGAATAAAATCCAAGCATAAAATAATAATGATCTATTTTTAAGGTCATAGCCAAGCCATACCAAATTGGTGTATGAGACCCCTTTGTTTGTGGGACAAGGGACCCCCCTCCGCCCAACGATTTGACTGGTAAAGTCTACGGAGATATACATACCCTACCCCCCTTTGGATTTGAACTTGTGACCTCTTAAGAGGAAAAACATGTTCTTAACCATTAGGCAACTTGTGACCTCTTAAGAGGAAAAACATGTTCTTAACCATTAGGCCCACTCAGACTGTATATTAAAAATCATATAACATGGGTGGGGAGAATAACACTCCATCCCAATCCCCAAAAAATCATAGATATATTAAAAAATACTCAAAATTATGAGAATATATATATATATATATATATATCCAGGGATCTCGCTATCTCGGAGGTTCGCGAGGTAAGAGCCCAAAGGTTGGGTGCTCCAAGTTGCGAGTAGCGAAGTGCCGAGAGCCGAGCACGAGAGAACACATGGAAAAACTCCAAGGTGGGGCCCGCGTGATTGACGGGTGGACACGCATCCCCTAGAGAAGGGAGCCAATGCTCCGTTGACTCCTCGTGTCTCGGGGATTCGCGGGAGAAGGGCATGAAAGCTCAACACTTGGACTTACGAAGTCACGAGTAGCGAGAACGCGAGAGGGAGAATTAAATATCGCCTCTCGAGGATTCGTGAAGGGAAGGTGCCAAGATTCGACGCTACAACTCGCGAAGGGGCGAGTTGCGAGCAGTGCGAAGGGAAGGTCAACCTTCGTTGACTTTCAAGTCTCGGAGGATCGCATAAGGGAGGAGCGAGAGTTCAACCATTGACCTCATTAAGCGGCGAGTAGCGAGAGGAGCTAGAGTTTAGCCTAGCCGACGGTCACACGTAGAGGACGCTGACAAAAGGAAACTATACCCATTTCGTGATCTCGGGTATCGGTGATTTGTGAAGAAAACTCGAGGGTCTTTGACTCACGACTCGCGAGGTCGCGAGTTGTGAAAGGCGCCTGGTTTGTTTGACCTGTGGTCCTAACCCACGATCACATGAAGGTGAACAGGGAAGAACTAGCCTGCACTAGACCCCTGTAGGACTTCGGGGGTTCTGTTCCTTGAGGAAGAACGCAAATTTTATTATTTAGGTAGTGGGTGTGTTACAAAGTGGTATATATATATATATATATATATATGTAAAATTTTTTGAGGGGAGAATAACATTCCATCCCACTCAAAAAAAAAATAAAAATTATTAAAAAATATTCAAAATTATGAGAATATAAATGTTTAGAATAGTCAAAATTGCTTAGGGTCTCATACACTAATTTGGTGTTTACCTCTTATATATATATATATATATATATATAATTTTTTTCCTAACAATTTTTGAGGAAAACCCTAGGTACTTTCCCTCATTTCGAGAATGATGCTTAGGGTAAATCCTAGATTCTTCATTGAAAGATGTCAAATCAACAATAAAGGATAGAAGCCATTTTAACAATTCACTTAAAATGAACTCCACATGTCACTGATGAGAATAGAATCTAAATGAAGAATATAACACTTCATCCCACAACTACATAAATTAAACCCAATTAACTCTAATAACCAATAAATTACTGATTATTATCCAAAAAACAATTAGATTAAAATAATTATAAAATTAAAACTTTACAAAATAAAAATAAAATATAATTTAAACATAAAATTAATATTCTAATTAACAATATATTACATTAAAATAATTTAAAAAATTGAAACTTTAAAAAATAAAAATAAAATCTAATTTAAACATAATAATAATTTATAATATATCACATAAACAACTAATAAAAATTAAAGAAAAATAATACTTAACGATGTACTCATGTGGATGTGACTCTTGAAAAAAGAATAAGATGTAGAGACCTGTATCATTTTACCATCATTATTATAAAATTTAATATCTTAAAATTATTTGCTAAACGATAAACATATGTACAGTGGACGATATTAATATTAGAGTGTAAATCAACCAACTAAAAGCCCAAGCCAGCTTCTAGAAGTACCCTAGCACTATAAACATAAAAGCGCAACGGTGACGAGGATGTAAACAGTAAGCAAAATGGTCGGCATGCGCATGTGACACATAGAAGTTTCCAACGAGGGGCATTGAACAAGGTGGAAAATCGGAGGGCGGCTTAATAAATGGGTTCCAAGTGGGCACTGAGAAGATTGACACGCTAAATCTGGCCCATCTCTCACCTGCTCCGCCCTCCCATGCTGAGCAGTATATCACCTCTGCCTCCGCTTATTGTGTTTTTGGTTTAGTTTTGGTTGGCAATGCAAATGTTATTTCAGATCTGAGCAGGTGAACAGGCGATCAAGCGAATATGGTCAGTGGTACTCTTTTCCATGGCAGAAGACAATCCTGGCCTTGCGAGGATTACGTCCCCAAACCCACTTTACAGCTGGTATATTTTTTTTCCATCTCTCCCAAAATTCGATCTCCTTGCCAAAATTAGCCCTTGTTTTTTTCATTTTTGGAGGCAATTGGCATTGCATTGACGATGGATTGGATGAATTTTTAACAATCACCACATTGCAGTTTAATTGGGGACGAGATTTCATTTGAAATAAGTGCAAATATGCATATGGATTGAAAACATTGTTGATGGTAGTTTTTGTATTGATTGATGGCTTGAGAGTTATTCTCATTGCCCGTGCGATCGGTATAGATTTATTGAATATTCTCAGCGGGTGCTAGGCCGCCTGTCTGATTGATTTTATCATGGCTGTAGTCATAAAGCCCTCTACAAAGGTATACTGGCTGGCCTTTTAAGTATATGCAACAGGCTCTTATATTATTTGAAAATGGGCACATTAGCTTTTTTGTTAGAAATGTTACTGGAGATCTCAATATGGTTTCTGTGTAACAAGATCTGGATGATGAATGGAGTTTTTATGTTCTAAATTAGTTTTTTTACCCTTTCATGGTGAAATTTGTAGCCAATCCTGATAAGTTCTCCCTTTGAAATGCTTGTTTTGACCAAAATTTACTGGTTGAATGTAAAACTAATACCCATAAGGTCATTCGGTTAACTGTAAAAGAATAATGTAGAGTTAATGCCACCGCAGTGGCTACAGCCACAATCCATTGGCGAATGGGAGACCAAGATAGGATTTTGTGTAGAAGAAGAGGATAGTTGTCTAGTTGTGGAAATAATTCCAAGGCACCAACATAGATGCATCTGACCTTATGAATAACTAACACACACCCACGAAAGCTGGCGATACAGAGGGTGGATAGGGGGAGGCTGAACAGAATTCATATCGGTCCTGCAGTCAATCAAGTAATAGGCTAATAGGAGGTGCCACCCCACTGTGGATACCCCCATCGTCATAATCATCATGGCGTTGAAGGAGCTTTTAGAGAAACAATTCCAAGGCACCAACTTAGATGCATCTGACCTTATTACTAACTAACACACACCCACGGAAGCTGGCCACATAGAGGGTCAATGGTGGGGAGGCCACATAGAGGGTCAATGATGGGGAGGCTGAGTATAAGGCATATGAGTTCTGCACAATCAAAAGAATATTGGTCCTGCAGCCAATCAAGTAATAGGCTAATAGGAGGTGCCACCCCACTATGGATGTCCCCATCGGCATAATCATCATGGCATGTAAGGAGTTTTTATAGTTGTAGAACCAATTTCAAGGCACCAACATAGGTGCATCTGACCTTATTACTAACACACACACCCACGGAAGCTGGCCACATAGAGGGTCAATGGGGGAAGGCTGAGCAGAAGGCATATCAGTTCTGTACAATCAAAGGAATATTGGTCCTGCAGCCAATCAAGTATTAGGCTAATAGGAGGTACCGCCCCACCCCATTGTAGATGCCCCCATCGGCATAATCATCATGGCATGTAAGAAGCTTTTATAGTTGTAGAAACAATTCCAAGGCACCAACATATACACATCTGACCTTATGACTAACTAACAGACACACACCCATGGAAGCTGGCCACATAGAGGGTCAATGAGGGGGAGGCTGAGCAGAAGGCATATCAGTTCTGCACAATCAAAGGAATTGTGTCTGTGTTTTCATGTTCAGGACAACAATATTTCAGCCCAAGCTGACCAACCATCACAACTTGACAATACTCATTAGCCAATAGTGGGTTGGCATACCCTGTTGAAATATATCGTTAGCTAATCAGAACTTATAGTCAAAGTGGTGATCACTCTAAAAATGGAAAGTGGTTGTAAATATTTTGTACATAGAATTTTTCCTTTTGCTGTTTATCCTCATGTTATAGTCAAGTGTGCAAGGTATGCATTGCATTTATGCAAATTTTGTACACATTAAATATGTATCCATTGTACTCTTATAGGTACACCCATATAATTGTAGAGTTCACAGATTGTACGGGTGGCTGACATTCTTGTGTCTCTATTTCTCGTGTGTGTGTTTTTGTCTTCTTGTTTCCATGTTCAATTGCTTTCCACATTTTCAGCTGTGAGCATCATCATTAGCCTTAACATATAAACCACATTATAATACAAGCAAGGTCTTACTGAATTTAATGCAACCCAATAACAGAAATATAGAAAAACTAATAAAATTTAGGAGATTAAAAGGGGACATGAAAAGAAAAAAAAAACAGGTGTAGCATTACTTGGAGTCGCTTTCTTAGAAATGTGGAAAAGAAATGGCGAAACATTGATTTCAATCTAATAAGGGTTAATCAATTGTTGTCAAATCCTATGGCTGTCCTTTATTTTTCGTCTTGGGATATGTGAGAAGAGGTGAAAAAGGGTTACATAAGTGTGTAACAACTTAATACTAATTTCCCTCAATGATTTCAATATAGGAAATATTCTCCATTTGATGACAAGCTTGTTTTATCCATGTTGTATATGTATGGGCCCCTATAGTCACATTTTTGGCCTGTGCAACTCATGGAGGTGTAGTAGATCATTGTGATTTTGATGCTCAAGAAAAAATGGCCCTCAAAGATCGTGTTAATAGAAGGGAAACTGCAAGTTCCAAAAGAGGTTCAACTTGCATGATACAATTGCCATGAAATACGGATAAGTGTGTAACAACTTAATACTAATTTCCCTCAATGATTTCAATATAGGAAATATTCTCCATTTGATGACAAACTTGTTTTATCCATGTTGTATATGTATGGGCCCTTATAGTCACATTTTTGGCCTGTGCAACTCATGGAGGTGTAGTAGATCATTGTGATTTTGATGCTCAAGAAAAAATGGCCCTCAAAGATCGTGTTAATAGAAGGGAAACTGCAAGTTCCAAAAGAGGTTCAACTTGCATGATACAATTGCCATGAAATACGGTAGCAATTTTAGCACAAAATTTGTCAAGATGATGTCATCGAATGGGAGATTTCAATATGGGATATCAAGGTGGAAAATAATTAAGATTTAAAATCTAGAGTCTGGTTGGAGGAACTTCAATTGAATGTGAAACCTGGTTGTTGATTAAAATCTAAAACTATTGAAATGAATGCTTTAATGCAGCAACAAGACGTAACTTGAGAATCAGATTGAGTTAGTAGATTGCCTTGAGCTAACTTGAAAATAAGATTGAGCTAGTAGTTTTCCTTGTAGTAACTAAAATGTGAATTGAAGCATGGAGATTGATAAGCATCAATCCAATGGGAATTTGGATACAATGGCATGCCTTAGAATAATAGTTGGATGCTCTAGTTCCAACCAACAATTGGGTAGTTGTGGTAATTTGAATAGAAGTTTATAATTCCACACATGATTTGGACATAGCATGAGAAGTTAGTTGCTTTAACTCTTAATTTTTTTTCAAGTTGGTGTCTAGATTCATTAATAAGGACCATGATTTTATCTTGGTTGAGTGATAGTACAAAAGGTCTTGTTCAATGTGTATTTGTTTAGATATGATTGGAAAGTATATATATTTTTGTCTATATACATATACATATGTAGACTATTGTGTCTAAGATATTTATTTAGGGTGCCATATTTTAAGATGAAGCCATGTTTTATCATGACGTTTTTGTATTTTAGATAAGATCTAAAAATAAGTTTTTCTTCGACAAGAACATAATATTAGCCCTAGTAAATGTGGCCTTAAAATATTATTTTTCATTAACATAAATCGTAAGCAGTTTTATTAATAGCTTTGTATCCATTATTTATTAATATGTTAAATGATGAGAATTAAGTGGTGTAAAAGTGGATAAGCTTCAATACTTCTGTGTTTTGTATTTGTAACACCTATTTTAAGTAGACACTTGTAATTTCACTAAACTCCACATGCCAATTTTTGTACTTCCATATATATTCCAACTAATGTGTTCACAAAGTGGACAACAAAGAAACACTCACATAGGAAAGTAAAATGCAAGAATAGATTGTTGCAATTGTACCCATTGTACACTTTATATCTATTAGAATAAAAAGGAGGGCAAATTGGTTGTTGGAGTGCTTGAAAATGGTGTAAGCTTCACTTTTGGCCACAATTGATCCTATCTTGTGCCATTAATTATACTTCTAGGTTTGGTTAAGGCCGACCTTGTACATGTAGGCTCATATTCTCTCATGTGGAAAGTGCCGTACCTTTTGATTTGGGAATTTATAGATCCACTCTCATTTGTAATTCATTCATTCATGTGATTGTTTTTCATTCTTGTCATAGTGATTTGCCTAAGGGTACCCTCAAGTGTTTTGCTTTCTTTTGTTCATGGGTTTCTTTCTCTTTCTAGTGCACTTGTACTAGGGTTGTTATTTCTCTCTCTATGATTGCGTCCCTTTTGGCTAATTTCTCTTCAAGAGTTGGGATGCCTTAATGTTGGTTTATTCTCTTTATTCCAGAGTTAGGGTTTGTGTTAGTTCCGTTTGATTCTCTCTATCTCTTTTGAAGCTCAACATGGTATCAGAGTGGGTGTGAGCCTCACTTAATCACTTACTCAATTCAACAGTTGATCCAAATGTTTTTGGCTAGTGGCATTTCCTAGGTGTTGTGGTACTAGGGTTTTTGGATTCATATCTTTTTAGGGCTTTATAGGGTATAAACCTTCCTTCAAGGGCATGCTTCAACAATTGATCCAAATATTTTTCGCTAGTGGCATTGCTCAAGGATTTTTGTGACTATGGAACTAAGGTTTTTGGATCATCTCTTTTTCGAGGGTTGCCTGGTTTTTTCCTAGGGTTTAAACCCTCCTCCAAGGCTAGCACATTTTCCAGGGTTTCATAAGGTTTTTCTTAGGGTTTAAACCCTCCTTCAAGGCTAGCACTTTTTTTCTAGGGTTGCATAGGGTTTAAACTTTAAACCCTCCTTCAAGGCTAACACACTTTTTCTAGGGTTTCTTAGGTTTTAAACCCTCATTCAAGGCCATCACTCTCTTCCTTCCTTTGTTTTGCAACAAGAGGTGGCATATTGCAGTTTTTTTTGGCCAAATAAAGCTGGTACCTCTCTTTCTCTTGGTCCTATCAAGGTGGGCTTCTAAAGACTCTACAAAGGCTTCTTTTTTGCGTTGTTATTGAACATGATGGTCTCATCTTACAATGCACATTTGGTTGCGCACTATGTATATGGTCCCTTCCTCTCCGATTATTAACAACAACAAAGTGGACAGAAAGTGATCAATGGTAATATTGATGAAGTTCCTACTTGGTGCGCTAGCATCTTTTCCATTGCTTCTAATCTGGATTTATGAGTGGAACGAAATGAAACCATAGATTTATAATATTAACACAGAGACACAGTGAACAATAAAAGAGATACAACAAAACTTGGCTTCTATTAAATAAGAAATATGCTGAAAACTGTAAAATGCAGACCGAAACAAGCTTGCTAGAATGGTGGCAGCTTATCTCTGAGAAGAGATGTGACGGCTACGCTTATTCACAAGAAGATGAGTACAATGAGGCTCTGAAGGCCTTTTTACAATAGACAAGAATGCCAAAACCCTAGACATCCAAAAACCTAACCCTAGGAGGTGAAGCGCCAAAAGTCATGTGGGCCACGTTGGGGTAAGTTAGTACATCAACTTCCCGGGGTCGTAACTTTTGCATACGATCTCCGTTTTGAGCACACAATAGCTCGTTGGAAAGGTATTGACGAGGAGCTTCATTTAGGGCTCTCAATTAGAGCCTTCAACTATCATTGAGGTGCATGATGACGAAAAAACGTTGTTTAGGCCCTCAAAATGACCCCGGAAGTTTAGGAACCGAAAACTACTAAAAATAGTAAGTTGTCAAAAAACTGTTTGCGCTAGTTGGACAAGGTGGATGGCCACCGAGATCTTCCTAGATCAACTTCTTAGAGATGATTTGCCTATAGATTATTCTCAACATGTTTTAGTGGTTCTCTCTCCTTCACTTTATGATGTTGATACTCCTATAGTAATTGGGCACATCGATGTTGATGATGAGGACCTTATGATGACTCATTTGGTTCTCGTCTTGTAGAAGACTCTTCTTCTATGTCTCCACCATAGACCATTTTCACCACCTTGTGGAATAGTATTGGTGTAGGAGATATGGTATTAAAGGGGGGGATAATATGCAACGTACTCTCTATGTGGCCCTTGATCAACATTAGGGGGAATGTGAATCTTGTGATGTAATGCCTCCTCTTTGAGGTCCCCTCTTTAGGTTAAGGGATGACGTTTAAAATAGGGGTGCAATGTTCATTTTTGGCCACAATTGGCCTTATATTGAGTTGGATATTTATATACCCACTCTCATTTGTATTTTGACCACCCTCACCCACTCTCATTTGTATTTTGACCATAGTCACCCACTCTCATTTGTATTTCAGTCACGGTCGACCTTATATTTCGTAGGGCATCTATACATCCATACTTATTTCTATCTTGGCCACGACCAAACTTATATTGAGTTGGGTCTCTATACACCCACTCTTATTTTTATTCTAGCCATGACTAACCTTGTATCGAGTTGGGTAGTTATAAACCCACTATCATTTTTGACCACGATTGACCTTCATTGAGTTGGGTATTTTTATAGCCACTCTCATTTGTATTTCGACAACGACCAACTTTTTATTGAGTTGGGTCTTTAACCCACTCTCATTTTTGTCCATGACCTACCTTATATTGAATTGTGTTTGTATACACTTGCTCTCATTTGTATTCATCATTTTTCTCTATGGCCCCTTGTTCAACTTAAGGGGGGATGTTGAAAATGGTGAAAGCTTGGCTTTCGACCATGATTGACCCTATATTGTATCATTTATTAGTATTAGGTTTGGCCAAGGATGACTTTGTACATGTAGGGTCATAACCCCTCTTGGGGAAAGTGCCCTACCTCTTGATTTGGGTATTTATATGCCCCCTCTGATTTATAATTTATTCACCATGAAATTATCTTTTATTCTTATCAAAGTGATTTGCCTAAGGGCAACCTCAAGTGTTGCACTCTCTTTTGTTTATGGTTTGTTTCTCTTTCGGGTTGTGCTCCTCTTGGCTGATTTCTCTTCAAGAGTTGGGCTGCTTTAATGTTGGTTTATTTTCTCTTTATTGCAAAGTTGTTGTAATTCACAGTTTGAGGAGGCGGTTGCTGCAATCGAGGAAGGAGAGTGGTCTTATTAGCTCTGCCCTACCCCGCCATAGCTCATCAAGCCGTTGGAAGAAGACAAATCATGTTTCTCTTGTAGCCAGAATGGAGTTGTGTTAGGTTTCTCCCTCCCACACACCTCCTTTTTCCATGCTCTTATCCCCCCTCTCTCTGCCTCGCCTTACTACCTTGCCACCTTCTCTAAACCTCTATGTATAACCCCCCTACCCTCTTCCTCTCGGACCCCCATCCTGGCTTTCCCAGTCCCCTTACACCCATGACCCCTTACTTCACACATAATTCATTAACAACAAAACAATAGAGAAGCATGGGGACGACAAATTGTCCTCCTTCAAATTCTGCAAATATCTCTTCCCCCAAAATGGAGCAAGCTGCACAGAAACAGTCAAAACAAAAGACAATGGACAACAGTCCTAACTTCGATAGCATGGTAATCTCAACAACCTAGTTTTATTAGTTGCCCGAATTTGTAGTTTCTCCTCATTGCTGGAATAGGTACAACAAGAAGTGCTCATCCTCTCAAATCAAGTTTTAGAAGTGGAGTCAGAGAGTTGATCCCTTAAGAAAATGCAAAATGAAAGCAAAGTGCAAGAAGATTTTCGTTCCTTGAATGACGCCTTTCACATTGAAATTCTTGACCTCAAGAACAAACACGAAGAGATTAGAACCCAACAGGCCACCTTTAAATAAGATATTGAGACACACATCAATTCATGGGCACAAGTGATCCAAGGGAACGACAAAGCTCCCCCCCTGTAGTAGTTGAAGAAGTGGTTCAAGCTAATCTCATTGAAGAGTGATCCAGGCTGGCAAGGGAGTTGAATCTTAAGGCGAGGGGTCTCCCTTTACCTCATCCATCTCTAGACCCCATGGAGATTGGAGCTATGTTTCTTTGGGATACCTTAAATCTTCTTGATGTGACCCTTGACATGGCTTGGCTTGGCTTTGACTTCACTCTTTTCCTCCAGTTCAGGAATACGGCTGATCGGATTCCTACCCTTAAAGCTAGGTGAAAGCTATTCTCTCTTCCCAACAAGATCTTCCTAGACAAAGATCTTACTAGATCTTAGGTTGTGGAGCTCAAACGCTCTAGGGAGTTGGCTATGGCAGCTTGATAGGCAGGGAAATGGGTAGTTATTATGAATCTCAGAGCTATCATTCGAGACTCCTTCCCTTTTGGTTGGGAAACCTCGATATGGAGCTTCCAAATGATTGGCCCGTTGGGAGAGGCGATTGGGCATAGGCATATGTATTAGTTTTTGGAATGACAATGGGTCTTTTTGATCATCGTCGAGTTTGATGTATGATGCTCTTAGGTTGTCAGACATTATCTTCGTAACTGAGATGCATGCGAGCCCTGTCTAACCTCTCCTAGACATTATAGGTTACCATTGGCTTTTAGCTTGTAGACAAGAGACGAGGTGCTCATGTGGTATTATAGGTTTAGGTGGAGTAGCTTGTTTAACTAGGGAGTCCCTTTGGAGCAAAGTTTCTATGGTAGCCACAAATTAGTATGCCAGATTTATGTGGATTCAGGTTAGAGGCGTAACCCCTATCTTGAGAGACATCTTCGACATTGCTATTTGCTACTTCCCCCCAGCCTCAACACCATTTGTTGTTCATAATGAATCCGATGGGGACCCCTGTACAAACTTATATATGGACCTTACTTAGTACCAAGCAATTGGGGAGGTCAACCTCTTGGTTGAATTCAACTCCCGCACCAGAGCTCTCTAGATTCCTCTCCATGAGCAGTCTGAGGATGCTTTTTCTATTTAGGACGTAGATTCAAAGGCAATGGGACTTTACAGATTGTTTGGCGATGCTTTGGGGCCCATTACAACTTACGTCAGTCACTTTAAGAGATGGGTTATTCTCACAAGTTGCAGATCCTAAACGACCTCCCTTGTTTCCCAAGTTCCAGTCACTTCACATGCTTCCCACATGGCATGGGAGCTAGTGTAGTAGATTATGTCATGAGTAGACTGTACTTACTCCCTTGGGTGCACCACTTCTCGGTAACCCCATTCCCTTAGCTGATCATGTTCTCCTTTCCTTCTCCCTTCGTGTTGACCCTCCCTCTCTCTTGATTCCACCATGTTCGAGCTTGCCTCAGACCACTATCCTTTTTGATGAGGGAGATCCATACATCTTTTCATCCCACCTCCTTTAGATGCTCTCTTCTAAACTCCTATTCTCATCTCTTAACTCTGCATCTGCTAAATACGACTGTCTTTCCTTCGCCATTTGGGAAGCAACTCTCAAATCTTACCCCCACATCACTCGATCAAACTCTGATTCTCCCAAAACTGGATCATGCCCCATGAATCGATGTATGACATAGAATGCAAAGCTCTGCATAGCTAGCTTAGGAATGCCTTCTCTCATGATTTCCATTCTTATCCCAACCTTAAAGCTTCCTACCGTTGCCTCCTCCGCCACAAGAAATGCCTCTTCATTTCACAGAGGAGACGTGACTTGTGTGCTTACCTTATCCATTCCCCCAAAATCTTTTGGTACACCATCTTCCCCTCCCACTCCCCCTTCCTGTCAGATCTTGATCCAGACTCCATGTTCTCCCATACCTCCACTTTGTATGATGTCCTTGGGCAGACTCCAATTCAGGTAGCCTCCCCCCCTTCTTGCTACTTATTCTCATACTAAGATATCTGGGAGGCTCTTTGGGTGATGAACACCAACAAAGTGGCAGATGAGGAAGGGTTCCAAGTAGAGTTCTTCAAGCATGGTCTTCATGCCCTGGATAATTACTTGGTCGACTTGTTAAATCATGTTGTCTATACAAGTTTCCTAGTAGGCTTGGTCACATCACACTATTTACTCGATCCATAAATCGGGCCTGTTGCCCCATGACACGTAGGGATAACTAGAGGATATTTTCTCACTTATAGACAACAATTCCATAGATGAGATCTATGGTTCTCCATGGACATATGGCTTAAGATGCTTCCCATATTTGCTCACCTCACTCATATTTGATGATTATGAGTCTTGATATACACAAGGTACATTATTTCATCGCTTCATATTGGGTGTTAATGTCTCATGTACTTGTCATGAAAGTGATGATCATTGGTTAAGTCGGATAATGGATCATGATGCTCTAAATTTGTGCCTTTTTTCTTGTTTCACCTTGGTGGATCATCATCATCTTCTAGATAAGTGTTGTCACTCTTGGGTTGAGTTGTACTACTACTAGGGGGATTTGAGAGGTGTAGTGTGTCCATATCCCAATCCATACCCAACACTCTCCATCATTCCCAATTTCCATTGTCCCGCTCATGGGTTTGTTGTCATATGTCACAAAAAAGTTTTGTGCTTCTTAATCCCATGAGAAGAGTAAAAAAAAAGGAGAAAAGAAAAGTTAAAAGCCAAAAGAAATAAATCATGAGCAGTGCCCCCTCGCTATGGGGCCATTACCTCGAGTCCTATGCAATGAAATGCATATCTAAAAATGACTAAATGAAATAAAATAAAAAGTCAAAAGCCAAAAAAGGTTAAATGAGCAGAGAAAAAGGAAAATAAGGGGTAGAAAGACACAATGTCGAGGAAAGGGTAACTCAATGCATAATTGCTCCCTCATATCTCATAGGTGCTCATGTGGGTGAATATATTAAACAACCTCATCATGACTATGGAATTCAACTCTTGAAGTTACCTGCCAAACCATAGCATCTATCACTACACATGCTCCTTGATTGATTTTCTTGGGAACTACTTCTCTTCTTGGGTGTTGACGCATGTAATAGGGGTTAATGATGCTCCCATCATACCTAAACTTGGAAAATGGTATGAATTCTATGAGTTATTGTGAAGTTAGAAGATGATACCTGATGTTTCTCTACCTAATGGCATTTACATTTGACATGAATCACTTTTTATGTTGCAATGGGATTTTAGCACATGTTTTGAGGGCGACTAGCTTCAGGAGTAGTTATCTTTGATAGAATGCCTAGAATTCCGTCAAATCAATGGTCATTAGATGCAAAATGGCCACGAGATTTTTGAAATGTGGTCATAATAGATATTTGGGCAAAAATTGACACAGTTATGGTGCTTTTAAAATCTGTCGCAATAAAATTATTGCCGAATTTTTGACCACTCATAGGAGACTTTTGGAGGAGGTCATTGAGGCTTTTGAGGAGGTCGTTCCACATGTTGAGGAGGATGACTTGGAACTTGAAGAGAGTTTACTTGATTTGGGGAGCATCTTTGGGGCATTTGACTCATTCACTCATGTATCATGGATGTTATTGTATAGGTGGCATAACCACCTCATAGTTTATGTATTTTTGACCACATCTCTAGGGTTTGTAAAGAAAAAATGGTATTTTTTATTCTTTTAGGCTAAAAGCTAGGAGAATATTATTTTTATATTGAGAGGGTTGCTAGATCTTTTCATATAAATAGAGAAGGACTTCTCATTTGTAACTCATTGCTAGAACTTGTGGAGAACACTACTTATCTACTATGACTTATATTTTTGCTATGGATGGATAACTAGAGAGCGATTTCTTGAGGATGATGTCTTGTGGATGCTTTAGAAAATTTCATGGATGTTCTTGGTTAGGGTTTTGTGGATGAATCAAATTTTTGAGTAAGTGGTCTCTCTAAATCTTTATAGGTTTTGTTTATGAATGATTGTAAGTGTATTTGTGCTTCTCTAGTGGTGGTGGTGCACTCTCTTTCTATTTTCTTGAACAAGTCCTTCTTCAAAACTCTTGGAAGATTACTGGTGGAGTATCTTCCTCTTGAACTATCTTGAAGCTTGTAAGGCACTAGGTGGATTTGCTAGGATTTGTAGTGGACAACCTTAACTATCACCCGAGTTTCACTTGCACTTTCTCAAGGGAGTCCTTAGTTGACCCCATATGCCCAAAAAAAATTAGTAGGTACTAGTCTTTTCTCATCTAAAATTCCAAATTTTATCTTTGTTTTAGGTTAAATCTAGGGTTTGTTTAGCTTACATTAATTTTCATCCATAAAAAACCCTAGATGTTTATGGTTTTCTTACATATTTTTGTTCTAAAGTCCTAGGGTTTTCTTGCATGTGTTTGACGTAAAATCATCTCTCTTGGAAAATCAAAGTTTCTTAAACCCTGGTTTTATTCCTTATTTTAGCCCTAAAATTCACTTGTTTGTAATCTATGTAAGTGGCTGAAATACACTGCTGTTATAACTTGTTTACTGTTGTAATTTATTTATCTTTTATGCAAGTTTTATAACAACCCTAAGTAATTTTCAGATCTGGACTATTTGGGGATAATTTTGCATTAGATAGTCACTCAATGAACCCTCTAAAACAGCCCTAAAGAGATCAAGCCCTAAATCTGAAATTTACTTTGAGTAACGATCTAATCTATAAATCATATATCAAAATCTGTTGGTGGTAATTTGGGTAGTTACATAGGTGACCTAGGACTTGACTTGTCTTCCCTTAGGGTCCCTAGGGCTACTAGGGAAGACTCCCTTGTTGGATTTTTTTGTCACTAAAATGAGGGAAGTAGTTGTCTAGGTGACGGTGGAAACACTTCTAATGTTCCACTAGTCTTTGTACTTTGTGAAGGTTTTATACTAAGGTGCAAGATTGTGTGATAATAGGGCCTTATTGCATATCCAAACAACTATAGAATGATCATGGTGGGCCACACTTTTTTCAAGTTTTATGTCACTGCCCTTCATATGAAGCTCTCTGGACAACTTGAGGGGAGACTCCTTAGAGCTAGGGGAGAGGCAGGGTTTCGCTTAGCACATTAGAGCATGGATCACATTCTTACATGCCTGACCATCATTGAGGAGACGCGACATCACTCTTCGAAAGTTTACTGCTACTATGTAGACTTTCAGAAAGCCTTCGAGTCTGTTCTCTGTGAGGCCTTGTTCAAGAGGATTAGAGGCATCGACATTTCCGAGACACTCTTCACCGCCATCGTGCGAATGTATGAGTTGGTCCTTGATCACCTCCGTACTGTACATGGGATGTCCGACTTTATCAAGAGTACCATCGGGGTCAAATAGGGGTGCCTCCTGTCCCCCACTAGTTTTGGTATCTACATAGATGAGCTAGAGTCCTTTTTGCATGATCAAATCCAAGACGATGATGGGTGCCACCTCCACAACATCTTGATATCTATCCTGCTATTCACTGACGATGTGGTTCTCTTGGCCTCATCCCTAGGGGGCCCCTACAGAGATAACTGGATGCTTTGGCACTCTTTTGTGATCTTTGACAGTTGACGGTCAACATTGGTAAAACCAAGGTGATGATCTTCAATGGAGTGAAGAAGTTACTATTGGATCACCATTTCTTTTTTAGAGGAGAGGAGATTGAGATCATGAGCACCTATACTTATTTGGGGCTATAATTCTTAGGGCCTTGCTTTAGACTTCGACATGCTCTTTAGCCTTGAGTCAATAAAGGTTATGGATCCTTAGCTGTTCCTGAGAGACATTGTTTTCAAGACATGTTGTCCAAGATGTCCCTTGTAGATTCGCTTGTTTGGTCCACAGTTCTTTATGGCTTGAGGTTTGCGGGCCTTGTTTGCTTGAGGTTGGTTGGGATTTAGCCGAGAGAGTATAGATCCTTCTCCTTCGACGCATCATCGGATTAAAGAATACAGTATCCCAACACTTCATTCTTGCAGATTTCGGTGCTTGACCCTTTTGGCTTGATATTGTTTTCCTCGTTTCACTTCCACACTGCATTCAAAGTTTCGTTGTCTCGGTGAAGGGTTGAGATTGGTATTTGTACATGGTTTATTGTTCATTGGAGTCCATTGTCTTATCTAGCCCTCCTGGCCATACCGAGTGTTGGTATTTTGATGGATTGACTTCCTCTATTCGTATACTCCTTGAATGTGCATAGCCACCTCTTACCTACTAGGCAGGAGTTGAACAAGATCATTGGGGATGACATTTACAGATAGTTTGTGCATGTCACTTGGACAAACCCCTAGGGCAGGTTATGTCCAATGATGGCCATCTACGTTGAGCACTTCACAGAGGTGAGGGACAGACTCATTATCCAACCCCCACACATATCTCCTCATTTGGTGCACTCTCTTTGTATCCCTCTGGGCCAACTCTGGGTAGGTTCACATAGACTTTGAGTCAAGATGGACCACTAGACTATAAGGGCAGAGAGGATTTGTCAGTTATGTTATCTCGTGAGGTCGAGACAGAAGAGCACTTCATGTTTCGTTGCCCCATTTATTATGAGATTCGAGTATGCTAGTGCTTATGCCACTCACCTTTCACAACTTATCCCACACCTCTCTCATTTCTCATCCCTCAACCCAGTGACTACCAAATATGACCTTTTATCTAAGATCTCGTGGGACGTTTTCTTAGATTCCTACCCACACACCATCCATCAAAACACATTAGTTCGTACACCATGCAACTGTCCCATGAACCATTGGTGACAAGGAATGCAAGGCTATGCGTAAACGTCTTTGTTTTGTCTTCATCCATGACCCACCATCCATCTAGTTAGCATGGAGAGAATGCTATCATCTTATACAACACAATAAGCGAGGCTTTTCTTGCCGCTAGGAGACGTGAATTTCTTTTAGCCCTTTGGACTTCCCCTAAAACCTTTTGGTGTACTCTTCTCCCTAGGAAATCTACTCTTCCTCTTAGCATTGATTATCATTTTTGGTTTTCTCATACCATTGCCCTATATGACTTGCTAAGCCAACCCCTTGTTCATATTACCTCCCCTTTCCTCTTGCACCTCTTATTATTTCTTTTCTCCGAGAGACATTGAGAGCTTCTAGATTTTGAGCATTAGTAAAGTTGTGGATGAGGAAGGTTTTCAGGTTGAATTTCTCTAGTATGGTATCTATCCTCTTGCTTTTCATATTGCCAATCTCTTTAATCATCTGGTATGCTCTAGTTATCCTCCTCCTTGGTCACAACATAGCATGCTCTCCCTATTTAAATTGTTGAACATCTTGGATCGTTATAACCACCACACTGTTGTAATTGGGCGTACTTGTGCCAAGCTTTATGTCACGATCCTAAACATGTGGTTCCCAAAAATCTTAGAGAGGAAAAAATTATGCCAAGGGGAAAGCGAGCTTTAGGAGAGACCCTCAAACCATTGGCTACATTTTTACACTTTGTGCCATCATTGAGGATGCTAGGCAATGTTTGTCCAAAGATTTTTGTTGCTTTGTGGGTTTTCAGAAGGCTTTTGATTATGTTTTGAGTGACTCCTTGTTTCAAAGGCTTCACAACTTTAACATCTCCAAGTCTCTCATCATAGTTATCATGAGGCTATATGAGACTATTATTGGTCATCTTTGCTTGAAAGGGTCTTTCTGACTTCTTTAGGAGCACTACAAGGGTTATGTAGGAGTGCCCCGTCTCACTGACCTTGCTTGGGATTTCATTGATGAGCTAGAGACACACCTCAGGGAATAGAGGCATACTAATGATGGTTGTCTTTTACATCATGTTTTGATTGCTCTTCTCTTGTTTGTAGATGATGTAGCTCTCTTGGCATCCTCTCTTGAGGGCTTACAAAATCAATTTGATGCCCTTGCTAGTTTTTGTGATCTTAGGTAGTTGGTAGTGAACCCTAGCAAGAATAAGATCATGATTTTCACCGTGTCTAAGGACCTCTATCAAGCTAACACTTATTTAGAGGGAACAAGATAGAGATCACCACAACCTATACTTATTTTGGGTCCAATTCAACGGTCCCATATTTAGTTTGAGATTTACTGTCTAGCCCCAACTCACCAAGGGGTATGGGTTTCTTTCTAAGTTACACGAAATGTGGAAACATGTACTAGTTCCCAAAATGCGAGCACCTGGAAATGTGACCCTCACTAAATGGGTACGTGGAGGAAACTGTATACACACACACACACATATATATAAACACATTATCTTGCATGAAAATAAGCAAGAAAATAAGAATGATATGCATAAAGGACATTTTAAAAGGAAACCCATGTCTATTTTAACTTCCATAGATGATTACATGATGCAAAATCCCATAGGTTGGTGCTCTTGACTAATGCCAATCCCATACCCTCATATATGATAGAATCTGGTGGAAACATTGCAATCCTACCAATCTTGAAATCTTGAAAACTGTTGAGTTTGCTGAATTTTGAATGGGATATGAAACTCTACTTTCTCCATATGAAGTTCGATGAGGGTGGAACGACTCTCAAACATCTTGGAATAATTAATGGTAATGTTAAAAACTTAAGTAAAAGGATAGAAAAGGAAAGATAAAGGAGAATGTCAAATTTTACTTTAAGAATTTAATATTACCAGTAATTACTAGGTTGACAAACTTCTCAAAGCTCAATCCCCTATCTTTGTTTTCCAAAATGAAGGGGAGACAACCAAAAATCTAGTCTTAAAGGTTGTTGCTGCGGACATGGCGATATCTTTCTACGGGTCCTGTTGCCGCCTTTATACACACCTGGGTAACGTGGAAGAAATCTTCAATCCACTTGGTGTGTCCTTGGGGGCAAGTTAAAGTTAAGGTGTTGTCACCTAATCCTGAATTCCTCCGTCTAGGCCAACTGCTAGCGAAGCCAAGGGGAGTAGTCCCTAAGAAAATAATCTATGGCTTGAACTAATCTAAGTACAAGAAATAAATCTAGGAGTTTATTGCAAAAGACAAAATGTAAAGTAAATCTACCCTAAGAGCATATATCAATCAACCACCACAATTACATATACATAATGAAGTACTTGAATAAAAAGGATACTCAAGATAACAAGATGCAAGTAAATAAGGAAATACTTCAAGATAAATAACAAGTGCTTGAGAAATAAAAGTACTTGAAGCAAATGGCTTTGTATAGTGTGAAATGAGACCAGTGCCTTAAAAGTATCGTGGTCAGTTGTTGAACGCATGTTTTATTAGATTGTCTTTTGAAAGTAGATTGATGAGATTGTGAAAGTAAAACAAGCTCAACTAAATTTGGCCTTTAGAGAGGTTATCCCTTTAGCTCAAAGATTTGCTGAGAACTTGTCGAAACCCAATGGTTTCACCAACAAGCTTACTAGAGGTGTTGGAGGTCCAACACTGAGGGGAACAAGCCCGAGGTATTCAGTGAAACTTCGCACACTCCCCCTAGGCGGTTCTTTGAGCCAAGCAATCTTCCTCTTTTGAGATTGTCCTATTATTACTACTCCACACTGACCAGCCTGACTTGTGTGGAACTTACTCCTAGAAGATTGAGACAAGCTCACAACTGGAAGGGTCAAGAACAACACCGGGAGTTGAGGGGATGGTTTATTTTAAACAAGAACATAAAGACTGAAAAGTAAATGTTTTTTTAATTACTAAGTCCTAACTGACCAGCCTCTTACGAGGAGCTGAGGGGACGGTTTATTTCCAACTTGAAATTGCATAAAGTAAAGTTGCAGAAAAGCAAATCTAATCTAACAATTAAAGTATTACTTCCCAAATTGAAATCTAATCTACGTGAAGGTTGTTGTTGTACTTTGTGATGAATTAAAAGATTAACTTTAGCTTATGCTTGGTGTGAAAATTGATTCTGAGCTAAAATTGCAGAAATGACACAATCACCAAAAAAACACCATTCCCGCTTGGGGGCATGAAGAGTGGAAGCTTGTAGCCCCATTGATTTTCTTAATGAATTTACAAAGTTCTTTTTTGGAATGACTTGTGACCATTCATTAGGGGGGTCAACAAGTGTTTACAAGGTTTTACAAGTTTTTATTGAAGAAAGGGGGGGCTCTTGGGGTCCTGGATGCTCTAAATCCGCCCAAAATGGACAGAGTTTCCTCTTATCTGTTCGCCAACCTGCACAAAACAACAAACAAACAATGATAAAAGATGGCCAAAACACTTTGGAAGTGTCTTTGGTTATTAGTATGAAAACCCCAAAATTAACTAAGTAAAACTAGTGAAAAAATTGCAAAAGGAACTAATAAGAGCAAGCTAAAAAGCTTTTCTCCTTAGGATCTTTGTTTGCTGTTTTAAAACAGCAAACTAAATGCACTCTAATTGCCAATTATGGAATTAAAAGATCTTTAAAATAAGTCAACTTTTAGCCTCTAAAATTTTCGAAGTAAATTACTTAATAAAAATGATGTTTCTTGCGCTAGATCTAGCTTAAGATGATGAAATGAAAATGAAATCTAGATCTAACTTTTAATTTAGCTTACTAACTTAGATAAAAAGGATTTTGAAATCTGAGATAGATCTAAGATAAAGTAAGCAACTAGTAACCCAAATAGATTTTAAAGAAAATATGAAAAAAGGGAGAAAGAATGTCGGATGGAAGCCAACTTTGGACTATGGGGTCTCTTTGACGTATTGAAGAGGGAATCCTTCCGATTAGATGGACTTGAAGGTGTTGGAAACTCAAGCTAGAGTCTTCCACTCCTCCAAATTAGAGATCCTGCAAACTTAAGACTGTTGATGATTGCAGCTTCATGAGACATTCTCCAGGTCGTTCTCCTCTGGACTGAGTTGAGACGATCTGTGAGAAAGCCCGTGTGATGGGTGTGTCATACCCCTCTGGACTAAGTTGAGATGACGTGTGTGGTCTCTTGTCGTGCTCCTTTGGACTGAGTTGAGATGACTTGATATGGTCTCTTGTCGGACTCCTATGAACTTTGTTGAGTCGACTTGAGATGGCTCTCCAAATGTTTCTCCTCGGACTTAGTTGAGTTGATCTATTGAGAGTGACGTTCCTGTGGCTGAGCACAGGTGGACGTGTCCCTAGTGGCAGAGCACTAGAGGATATGAGAGATCCTTGCTATATTGTCGAAGAGTAAGATTTATTGTGTAACCCTAATTTTGTATTGTGAAGGGTACAAATTGGCCCCATGATGTAAAGATAATTAATATTGTGTAATGATTAATTATATTATTGAGTTATAGAAGTCGGCCCTATTGTGCCAATAGACACTTGATGTGCTAGGTCATGTATAAAAAGAGTTGATCCCCATTGTGGATCACTCACTCTTCATTGTATCATTAACTCAACGCCTACTTGTAGGGTTGAAGTGTGCACTTCTCTTAGGCGCCATCTTTCTTGGTCATAGAGCACCCTCTTGTGTGCACTAGGGTTTGTGGTGAAAGGGTGATCTTCTCTTGACTCTATAGCAAAGGATTGTTGGGTTTTTCCCTTGGTTGAGAAGGGTTTTCCCAGGATAACTTCTTGTGTTCTTGTGCATGGTTATTCTTCTTGTGATCTTGGTTACTGCAGCTATTGTATATTGTATTGCTGCATTGTTTATGGTTCAAGTTCATGCTAAATTGAAATAAACTACATGTGCTTGAGCTAAGCATTAAAATTCAACATGGTATCAGAGCAGTGTTCCTAAAGAGCCATTGCACAAGCCATTGAAGAGCTAGCCGCCACCTTCTTGCTGCAATTGCAAAAACGATCCCTTCCATTTTCCTTGTCAAGATAGTTTTAGCATTTTCCCCTTGAATGTTGGGCCTAATTTTTGCACAGGTAGGTACGACCTAGACCAACGCACCTCCTGCAACTTTCAGATAAAAAATTAAAGGAGTTTTGATTTTCGGCCCTAGGGTTTCTGCAGAATTTCGGTTTTAGGGTTTCTGCAGCTTGTTGGAGTATTTTTGCAGCTTGCTGAGGTTCCTTTGACTCTCTAGGGTTTCTTGTTGGCAGTCCTAAGTCCAACAAACCCCCCAGAGACCTCCTCTTGAAAAATGCTAGGGTTTCTAGCCTAGCCGTTAGGGTTTGTGAAGAATTTGCAAGCCATGAGGAACAAAACTTTGGTGGAAGATAGGCTTGATGGAACAAACAACTCCAGCTCCTGGAAGTCAAGATTACACATCACTCTGGAAGAGGATGGCCTATTGAGGTTGATAGAAAAGACTCTACCGGCAACAACAATCGATGAAGAGAATGCTAAATGGAAGGCTGACGATGTCAAAGCAAAGAATATAATCATCTATTCAGTAAGAGATCATCTACTACCTCACATCTCTACCTTGAAGACATCTTATGAAATGTATGATGCACCGAAGACGATGTTTGAGAGTAACAACACAAACATAACTCTTACATTGAAACACCAACTTCAAAATATCAAGATGACAAAAGCTGACACCATTGCTACCTTCTTCATGAAGTTTTCAGAGAAATCAGAGATCAATTAGGTGCCATTGGAGAAACCATCACAGACAAAGAGCTTGTCATGATTACTCTCAATGCTCTTCCAAGACATTGGGAACCATTCATTCAAAGTATCAGTGGAAGAGCAGACTTACCTCAGTTTGATCGTCTATGGGTAGACTGCACTCAGGGGGAAACCAAACTTATAGCCAGAGGTGTGAAAGACTCCCATCATGATGACAATCAAGCCCTTGCTTCTCATGCAAAGAGAGGCAGAGGAAATAGAAGATGTTTTGGCAAAGCATTCAAAGACAAGAAAACTTCAGCAGCTCCAGGTCATGAACATAGAAAAGACATTTCAAGGATTAATGTTTCAGATGTGATAAGTATGGACACATTGCGAGAATTGTCCTACCAGGAAGAAAGGAAGACAAAACGCATCCATTGCAGATGTTGATTCAGAACCACCTTAGAGAGATGGAGACATAAAAGATGAAGCATTCTTCATTTCAGCACTCTCAGGTACCTTTCCTACTGATAATGATATTTGGTTGATTGACAGTGGTGCTTCCAGACACATGACTGAATATAAAGAACATCTTACAGACCTTGTAGAGAAAGAGTCTTGTCTGCATGTTGTGCTTGGTGACAATGCCAGATATACTGTGAAGGGAGTTGGAACTTCTTCTTTCCAACTAGATTTTGACATACCTCTTCAATTAAGTGAGGTACTATATGTACCTGGGATGAAAAGGAACCTTGTCTTTGTTTCTGCCTTAGAGGATAAAGGCTACAAGGTTACCTTCTTTGAAGGAAAAGTTCTTGCATGGCACAAGAACTCGCACATGGATTTTGCGCCCGGGTGATTGGTGTTCGAGAAAACAATTTGTACAGATTGACTGTCAGACCAGTTCAGGCCTTGTTACATGATACTATCAGCTTGAGCGAGATATGGCATAGGAGACTTGCTCATTTACATTATAGAGCCCTTCCCGCTCTGGGGAAGATGGTGACATGCCTTCCAGAAATACATATCGAGCATGATGGCATTTGCAGAGGTTGTGCTCTTGGCAAGAATGTCAAAGGGTCCTTCTCGAGCAGTGACAATAGATCCAAGGGGATCTTGGACTTGATACATACAGATGTTTGTGGACCCATGACTGTTGCTTCCTTGACGGATATTTGTATTATGTGCTCTTCATCGATGATCACTCTTGGAAGATGTGGATTTACTTCTTGAAGACCAAGGATGGAGTCCTTGTGAGATTTCAAGAGTTTAAAGCTTAGGTTGAGAACCTGACCGGGAGGAGGATCAAGGTGTTGAGATCAGATAATGGAGGAGAGTACATCTCCAGGGATTTCAGTGATTTCTGTATTGAGGCAGGGATCAAGAGGGAGTACACCATTCCTTATAACCCTTAGCAGAATGGGGTTGCAGAGAGGAATAACAGATCCATTGTTGAGGCAACCAAAGCAATGATAAATGATCAGAATCTACCTATGATTCTGTGGGCAGAGGCATCCATGACAACAATGTACGTTCAAAACAAGAGTCCTCATAAGATTCCGAAGAATATGACTCTCGAAGAAGCCTTCACCGGAGTGAAGCCTGAGGTTGGACACTTAAGGATATTTGGGTGTCCAGTATACTTTCATGTACCCAAGGAGAAGAGGACCAAGCTAGACCCTTCAGGCAGAAAAGGTACATTTGTGGGGTACAGTGAATCTTCGAAGGCATACCAAATCTACATCCCTAGTTAGAGACAGATCAAGGTTAGCAGAGATGTCACCTTTGAGTAAGAGATAGCCTCTCGAAGATCCAGAGAATCTCAGATGGAGATTGACAGTGAGAAGAAGGAAGAGATAGTACCTTCTCCCCTTCAACAGTTCAGAGGGAGACAGTTACAGATCCAATTTATCTAGTTGATGTTCCCAGAGACATTGCAGTAGGCCAGAAGAGGCTTGCACGGGCTCGACAGACTCTGCAGGAGGCAGAGGGACATGCAGCTTCTCGTGGTACATTTCGAGAGAGCAATAGACCACAAAGATTTTCGAGCTATGTTTCAGCTATGAACCACATCATTGATACCGAGCCTTCTTGTCATGGAGAAGTAGCAGGTCAACAGGTTTGGCAAGATGCCATGACCGAAGAGTATCAGTCCATCATGAAGAATGATGTGGGGGATATTGTTCCGAGACCGAAAGGGAAGTCTGTATTGACTTCCAAGTGGATCTATGAGATCAAACATGTAGCTGATGGAAGTGTCGAGAGGTACAAAGCGAGATTTGTGGCTAGAGGATTCTCTTAGGTGGAGGAATAGATTATGAGGAGACATTTACTCCTGTTGCCCAATACACTTCCATCCGTACGATTATTGCCCTTGCAACATCCATGGGTTGGAGACTACATCATGGATGCGAAGACAACCTTTCTCAATGGTGAGATTGAGGAAGAAGTTTACATCGAGCAACTAGATGGATTCGTGATACATGAGAAGGAGTTTCATGTCTGCATGTTGAATAAATCCTTGTATGGACTAAAGCAGGCACCTCGAGCATGGTACGAAAAGATTGATGGATACTTGATGAGTTTGGGCTTCAACAAGACTGTTGCTGATCCAAACCTATACTACAACATTGTTGATGACGAGTGCCTGATTTTGGTCCTTTATGTTGATGAATTATTCCTCACTAGTTCAAAAAGCCTTATTGTTGAATGTAAGCGTGCATTGACTTCTGAATTCGAGATGAAGGACCTTGGTATGATGCACTACTTCTCGGGACTAGAAGTGTGGGAGAGGACTAATGATATTTTCCCAAGTCAAGGAAAATATATAGTGGAGATATTGAAGAAATTCAGGATGACAGACTGCAGATCCATGCCTACACCGATGGTGATGAATTTGAAGAAAATAAATGAGGCTTCTTCTGATTCAGGCGAGATTGATCCACATCTTTATAGAAAACTGATTGGATCATTGATGTATCTGGTTAACACCAGACCTGATATATGCTATGCAGTGAGTGTACTCAGTTAGTTTATGAGTCAATCGAGATAGACACACTGGATATCAGCGAAGCATGTGTTGAGATATTTACGAGGCACAATTGGTTATGGCCTGAGATTTTCCTTCGGTGTAGACATGAAATTGCAGGGATATGCCGATGTAGATTGGGCAGGGAGCGCAGTGGACTGGAAGAGCACATCTGGTTGTTGTTTTACTTTGGGATGTGCCATGGTTTCCTGGTGCAGCAGGAAACAAACTTTTGTGGCTTTGAGTATCGCAGAAGTAGAATATATTGCATTATGTATGACAGTTTGTGAAGCAGTGTGTCTTCGCAAGCTCCTTGCAGACTTATTTGGACATGAGATGGATTCCACCATTATCCATTGCGATAACCAGAGCTGTGTGAAGCTCTTTGAGAATCCTATGTTTCACGATAAATTGAAACACATCGAGATCAAATACCATTACATTAGAGATATGGTGCAGAGGAAAGCAGTTCATGTGCAATACCTTTCTTCACACGAGCAAGTTGCAGATGTCTTCACCAAACCGCTTGCCAGGACAAAGTTCGAGTACTTCTGTGAGAGACTTGGCGTGGTGGAGAATGCCTCCCTAATTGAGAGGGAGTGTTGATGATTGCAACTTCATGAGACATTCTACAGGTCGTTCTCCTCTGGACTGAGTTGAGACGATCTGGGAGAAAGCCCATGTGATGGGTGTGTCATACTTCTTTGGATTGATGAGTTGAGATGACGTGTGTGGTCTCTTGTCGTGCTCCTCTGGACTGAGTTGAGATGACTTGAGATGGTCTTCTGTCGGACTCCTATGGACTTAGTTGAGTCGACTTGAGATGGATCTCCAGATGGTACTCCTATGGACTTAGTTGAGTTGATCTGCTGAGAGTGAAGTCCCTGTGGCTGAGCACATGTGGACGTGTCCCTAGTGGCAGAGCACTAGAGGATGTGAGAGATCCTTGCTATATTGTCTAAGAGTAAGATTTATTGTGTAACCCTAATTTTGTATTGTGAAGGGTACAAGTTGGCCCGACCATGTAAAGATAATTAATATTATGTAAAGATTAATTATATTATTGAGTTATAGAAGTCGGCCCTGTTGCCGTCCTTATACACACTTGCAAACGTGAGCTAAGTCCGGCTCACTTAGTGTGTCCTTGGAGGCACAATGCCTAGGTTCACAGCCCACGCTGTCACTTTGACCGGAACCTCTTCCGTCTAGGCTCACTCCTAGGGAAG